>JACDQD010000003.1:2207085-2474733 GCA_019843655.1 Lethocerus indicus
GGGCAAGTGTAACTCAATTTGGTACTTGTGGGTGGAATATGGGATCGATCTGAGAAAATTTTCGAAAAAACTAAATTTTCGATTTTCAACCCGCCGTTTCAGGGGCAAGTGTAACTCACTTTGGTACACTTGTGGGTGGAATATGGGATCGATCTGCGAAAATTTTCGAAAAACCTAAATTTTCGATTTTCAACCCGCCGTTTCAGGGGCAAGTGTAACTCACTTTGGTACACTTGTGGGTGGAATATGGGATCGATCTGAAAATTTTCGAAAACCTAAATTTTCGATTTTCAACCCGCCGTTTCAGGGGCAAGTGTAACTCAATTTGGTACACTTGTGGGTGGAATATGGGATCGATCTGAGAAAATTTTCGAAAAACCTAAATTTTCGATTTTCAACCCGCCGTTTCAGGGGCAAGTGTAACTCACTTTGGTACACTTGTGGGTGGAATATGGGATCGATCTGCGAAAATTTTCGAAAAACCTAAATTTTCGATTTTCAACCCGCCGTTTCAGGGGCAAGTGTAACTCACTTTGGTACACTTGTGGGTGGAATATGGGATCGATCTGTGAAAATTTTCGAAAAACCTAAATTTTCGATTTTCAACCCGCCGTTTCAGGGGCAAGTGTAACTCACTTTGGTACACTTGTGGGTGGAATATGGGATCGATCTGAGAAAATTTTCGAAAAACCTAAATTTTCGATTTTCAACCCGCCGTTTCAGGGGCAAGTGTAACTCAATTTGGTACACTTGTGGGTGGAATATGGGATCGATCTGAGAAAATTTTCGAAAAACCTAAATTTTCGATTTTCAACCCGCCGTTTCAGGGGCAAGTGTAACTCACTTTGGTACACTTGTGGGTGGAATATGGGATCGATCTGCGAAAATTTTCGAAAAACCTAAATTTTCGATTTTCAACCCGCCGTTTCAGGGGCAAGTGTAACTCACTTTGGTACACTTGTGGGTGGAATATGGGATCGATCTGAAAATTTTCGAAAACCTAAATTTTCGATTTTCAACCCGCCGTTTCAGGGGCAAGTGTAACTCACTTTGGTACACTTGTGGGTGGAATATGGGATCGATCTGAGAAAATTTTCGAAAAACCTAAATTTTCGATTTTCAACCCGCCGTTTCAGGGGCAAGTGTAACTCACTTTGGTACACTTGTGGGTGGAATATGGGATCGATCTGAGAAAATTTTGAAAAACCTAAATTTTCGATTTTCAACCCGCCGTTTCAGGGGCAAGTGTAACTCACTTTGGTACACTTGTGGGTGGAATATGGGATCGATCTGAGAAAATTTTCGAAAAACCTAAATTTTCGATTTTCAACCCCGCCGTTTCAGGGGCAAGTGTAACTCACTTTGGTACACTTGTGGGTGGAATATGGGATCGATCTGTGAAAATTTTCGAAAAACCTAAATTTTCGATTTTCAACCCGCCGTTTCAGGGGCAAGTGTAACTCACTTTGGTACACTTGTGGGTGGAATATGGGATCGATCTGTGAAAATTTTCGAAAAACCTAAATTTTCGATTTTCAACCCGCCGTTTCAGGGGCAAGTGTAACTCACTTTGGTACACTTGTGGGTGGAATATGGGATCGATCTGAGAAAATTTTCGAAAAACCTAAATTTTCGATTTTCAACCGCCGTTTCAGGGGCAAGTGTAACTCACTTTGGTACACTTGTGGGTGGAATATGGGATCGATCTGAGAAAATTTTCGAAAAACCTAAATTTTCGATTTTCAACCCGCCGTTTCAGGGGCAAGTGTAACTCACTTGGTACACTTGTGGGTGGAATATGGGATCGATCTGAGAAAATTTTCGAAAACCTAAATTTTCGATTTTCAACCCGCCGTTTCAGGGCAAGTGTAACTCACATTTGGTACACTTGTGGGTGGAATATGGGATCGATCTGAGAAAATTTTCGAAAAACCTAAATTTTCGATTTTCAACCCGCCGTTTCAGGGGCAAGTGTAACTCACTTTGGTACACTTGTGGGTGGAATATGGGATCGATCTGAAAATTTTCGAAAAACCTAAATTTTCGATTTTCAACCCGCCGTTTCAGGGGCAAGTGTAACTCACTTTGGTACACTTGTGGGTGGAATATGGGATCGATCTGCGAAAATTTTCGAAAAACCTAAATTTTCGATTTTCAACCCGCCGTTTCAGGGGCAAGTGTAACTCACTTTGGTACACTTGTGGGTGGAATATGGGATCGATCTGCGAAAATTTTCGAAAAACCTAAATTTTCGATTTTCAACCCGCCGTTTCAGGGGCAAGTGTAACTCACTTTGGTACACTTGTGGGTGGAATATGGGATCGATCTGCAAAATTTTCGAAAAACCTAAATTTTCGATTTTCAACCCGCCGTTTCAGGGGCAAGTGTAACTCACTTTGGTACACTTGTGGGTGGAATATGGGATCGATCTGAAAATTTTCGAAAACCTAAATTTTCGATTTTCAACCCGCCGTTTCAGGGGCAAGTGTAACTCACTTTGGTACACTTGTGGGTGGAATATGGGATCGATCTGAGAAAATTTTCGAAAACCTAAATTTTCGATTTTCAACCCGCCGTTTCAGGGGCAAGTGTAACTCACTTTGGTACACTTGTGGGTGGAATATGGGATCGATCTGAGAAAATTTTCGAAAAACCTAAATTTTCGATTTTCAACCCGCCGTTTCAGGGGCAAGTGTAACTCACTTTGGTACACTTGTGGGTGGAATATGGGATCGATCTGAAAATTTTCGAAAAACCTAAATTTTCGATTTTCAACCGCCGTTTCAGGGGCAAGTGTAACTCACTTTGGTACACTTGTGGGTGGAATATGGGATCGATCTGGGAAAATTTTCGAAAAACTAAATTTTCGATTTTCAACCCGCCGTTTCAGGGGCAAGTGTAACTCACTTTGGTACACTTGTGGGTGGAATATGGGATCGATCTGAGAAAATTTTCGAAAAACCTAAATTTTCGATTTTCAACCCGCCGTTTCAGGGGCAAGTGTAACTCACTTTGGTACACTTGTGGGTGGAATATGGGATCGATCTGAGAAAATTTTCGAAAAACCTAAATTTTCGATTTTCAACCCGCCATTTCAGGGGCAAGTGTAACTCACTTTGGTACACTTGTGGGTGGAATATGGGATCGATCTGCGAAAATTTTCGAAAAACCTAAATTTTCGATTTTCAACCCGCCGTTTCAGGGGCAAGTGTAACTCACTTTGGTACACTTGTGGGTGGAATATGGGATCGATCTGCGAAAATTTTCGAAAAACCTAAATTTTCGATTTTCAACCCGCCGTTTCAGGGGCAAGTGTAACTCACTTTGGTACACTTGTGGGTGGAATATGGGATCGATCTGAAAATTTTCGAAAACCTAAATTTTCGATTTTCAACCCGCCGTTTCAGGGGCAAGTGTAACTCACTTTGGTACACTTGTGGGTGGAATATGGGATCGATCTGAAAATTTTCGAAAAACCTAAATTTTCGATTTTCAACCCGCCGTTTCAGGGGCAAGTGTAACTCACTTTGGTACACTTGTGGGTGGAATATGGGATCGATCTGAAAATTTTCGAAAAACCTAAATTTTCGATTTTCAACCCGCCGTTTCAGGGGCAAGTGTAACTCACTTTGGTACACTTGTGGGTGGAATATGGGATCGATCTGAGAAAATTTTCGAAAAACCTAAATTTTCGATTTTCAACCCGCCGTTTCAGGGGCAAGTGTAACTCACTTTGGTACACTTGTGGGTGGAATATGGGATCGATCTGAGAAATTTTCGAAAAACCTAAATTTTCGATTTTCAACCCGCCGTTTCAGGGGCAAGTGTAACACACTTTGGTACACTTGTGGGTGGAATATGGGATCGATCTGAGAAAATTTTCGAAAAACCTAAATTTTCGATTTTCAACCCGCCGTTTCAGGGGCAAGTGTAACTCACTTTGGTACACTTGTGGGTGGAATATGGGATCGATCTGAGAAAATTTTCGAAAAACCTAAATTTTCGATTTTCAACCCGCCGTTTCAGGGGCAAGTGTAACTCACTTTGGTACACTTGTGGGTGGAATATGGGATCGATCTGAGAAAATTTTCGAAAAACCTAAATTTTCGATTTTCAACCCGCCGTTTCAGGGGCAAGTGTAACTCACTGGTACACTTGTGGGTGGAATATGGGATCGATCTGCGAAAATTTTCGAAAAACCTAAATTTTCGATTTTCAACCCGCCGTTTCAGGGGCAAGTGTAACTCACTTTGGTACACTTGTGGGTGGAATATGGGATCGATCTGCGAAAATTTTCGAAAAACCTAAATTTTCGATTTTCAACCCGCCGTTTCAGGGGCAAGTGTAACTCACTTTGGTACACTTGTGGGTGGAATATGGGATCGATCTGAGAAAATTTTCGAAAAACCTAAATTTTCGATTTTCAACCCGCCGTTTCAGGGGCAAGTGTAACTCACTTTGGTACACTTGTGGGTGGAATATGGGATCGATCTGAGAAATTTTCGAAAAACCTAAATTTTCGATTTTCAACCCGCCGTTTCAGGGGCAAGTGTAACTCACTTTGGTACACTTGTGGGTGGAATATGGGATCGATCTGAAAATTTTCGAAAACCTAAATTTTCGATTTTCAACCCGCCGTTTCAGGGCAAGTGTAACTCACTTTGGTACACTTGTGGGTGGAATATGGGATCGATCGAAAATTTTCGAAAACCTAAATTTTCGATTTTCAACCCGCCGTTTCAGGGGCAAGTGTAACTCACTTGGTACACTTGTGGGTGGAATATGGGATCGATCTGAGAAAATTTTCGAAAAACCTAAATTTTCGATTTTCAACCCGCCGTTTCAGGGGCAAGTGTAACTCACTTTGGTACACTTGTGGGTGGAATATGGGATCGATCTGAGAAAATTTTCGAAAAACCTAAATT
This sequence comes from Lethocerus indicus, assembly GCA_019843655.1. Taxonomy (NCBI): domain Eukaryota; kingdom Metazoa; phylum Arthropoda; class Insecta; order Hemiptera; family Belostomatidae; genus Lethocerus; species Lethocerus indicus. The sequence continues at coordinate 2,212,011 of JACDQD010000003.1, forward strand.
TTCGATTTTCAACCCGCCGTTTCAGGGGCAAGTGTAACTCACTTTACAAGTACACTTGTGGGTGGAATATGGGATCGATCTGAGAAAATTTTCGAAAAACCTAAATTTTCGATTTTCAATTCCCCGCCGTTTCAGGGGCAAGTGTAACTCACATTGATAACTGGTACACTTGTGGGTGGAATATGGGATCGATCTGCGAAAATTTTCGAAAAACCTAAATTTTCGATTTTCAACCCGGCGTTTCAGAGGCAAGTGTAACTCAGTTACACTTGTGGGTGGAATATGGAATCGATCTGGGAATAATTTCGAAAATACTGTATTTTAGAGTCCATTTTGCGTCTAAAATCTCTATTTTTGGGCTGATTTTGGCCCTTAAACCGTATTTTAGGGTAAAAATTCGCATTTTAAAGCTGATTTTTGCGCCTAAAAACACAATTTTGGTCCTATTTTGCGTCTTAAAACCGCTTTTTTGTGTGATTCTGCGCCCATAAGCTTATTATTGGGCCTAAAAACCGCAATTTCGGGCCGATTTTGCATCTAAAAATGCCATTTTTGGGCCTAAATACCGCATTTATATGACAATGTTGCGTCTAAAAATGCCATTTTTGGGCCTAAACCGCATATTCGGGCCGATTTTATGCTTAAAAACCCCATTTTTGGGTATATTTTACGGCTATAAACCCAATTTCTAGCCCTGAAAATCGCTTTTATGGGCCGGTTTTGCGCCCGAAAACCCCATCTTTGGGTCTAAAAACCGCTTTTTTTAGCCGATATCGGGCCTAAAAACCGCATTTTTGGGCCGATTTTGCGCCTAAAAGCATATTTTTGAACTGAAAAATGGGGTTTGTAAGGCATAAAACGATCAAAAAATGCTGTTTTTAGGGATAAAAATGGGGTTTTTAGTCTCAAAATTTGGGACGATTTTGCGCCTACCAACACCGTTTCTAGGCGCATTTCGCGCCAAGAAACTGTATTTCTGAACCGATTTAGCGTCTATAAACCTATTTTTTAGGCCAATTTTTCGAAAATTTGATTTTTGGGCGCAATAATATATAGTATAAAAAACACCGTTTACGGGCGCAAAAATCCCGATTTTTTCGTTCAAAAAGAGGTTATGAAACGTGGTTTTTAAGCACAGAAACAGGGCTAAAATGTGTTAGAAAGTGGTTTTTCAGCATAAAAACGTGGCTAAAAACTGATTTTTTAGCGCGAAATTTGGTTGAAATAATGGTTTTTAAGCGAAAAATCGGGGTTGAAAAGCGGTTTTTCGGCGCAAAGATGGGGGATAAAAAGTGGTTGTTCAGCGCATAAATGGGGCTAAAGAGCGGTTTTACTACCGAATTACCTTTCCAAGAATTGCTTTCAGCGGTGATTGGCCCTGATTTTCGGTTGAAAACTAGATTGTTCATCGCGACAACCAAACGCCCCTTTTTTGCACCATTTTTGCCATCGAAATAAATAAACAGCGGTCAGCCCTGGCCCATCGCTAATGTCTATACACACTTTAAGAGATTCTGTTGGATCGATTGCCAGTTCGAAGAATCAAATATCCGTTGTTGAATATCCGCGTTTGAAATTGTACTGTCGTTAGCCGGCGGAAACAATTGATTGGGGGGGACTGGCCCTACAAAGGTCAAGGGCAAACCCACGCCCTTCCTCCCACCACCTTCCCATCATCAACACACCCGGTGGTCACTGCCCCGTCCTGTTTTCCTTTCCTGTAAATAATTTAAATTTAACGCGATTTCAATTTTAAAAAATTTCAATTTAAAAACGGCTCTTTTGTTATTGGCCGAATAAAATATTGTTCAATAATGAACGGCTCGATTGTGTTGATTTATTTAACCTGCCAATTAAGAATGGTATTTTCATTTAATAAAATTTCATTTTGTGAAAATTGTCATATGAGGTCAGTAACGTTTCCCCCCACCAATATTTCTCCAATTGTAAGGTAATATCTTTCGTTTTTTTATTCTGTAATGTTTAATTCATCCCTTTTCTTTATTCCGACTATTCTCCCCGCCCCTCCGCTAGGTTTGCAGAAAAGTTCAGAATAATTGAATTTACACAATTAGGACGATCATAAAACGCGCCGTTGTTCGGTTCGACAATGACAACATTTTCGGTTTTCTTCCGGGGAAGCAATTGAAATATTTAATTAAAAAAAAAACATGGAAAAATGCCAGAGTTAGTCTGACAATATAAAATATGCCGGTCACGATTGGACGGAATGAATGGGCGATAGTGAACGCGGTGAATAGGGATGGTAGTATTGCGAAACATGTTTGAAGTTGGCCGTGGCGGGGCGGGGTTGCATTGAACGGGGGCGGCATACCGGGGGGGGGTGGTGTTGCGGGGGCGGCTCGTGCGTCATTCGACCCGCCCCCGCCCCCAAACCACAACCCCAATACCAACAGCCCCTAAAAACCCTTATATTCGGATAATTTTCGAAATAAAAAAAAAAAATATATATACACGAACTATCGGAGTAAAGGGCAGGGCCGTTGTTGGGTCACACCAACAACACGGCTACAACGTGTTGCCATCGATTTCGATCTCTTGATATATTTCGTGTGACGCACACGGCCAAGGCCTCCTCGACCGCAAATAATACTCCATTTCTCCTTAAATATACACAGGAGAAATATACACAGACAGTATACTGTTGTACACTAGTATATTTGACTATTTTACGCGAACCTCATAATCGTCGGCTCGGCAACTAAGTCATTGCGGATTTCGGAGATTCAGAGTATTCCGAAATATTTTATTACAGGCCGACTATTCGTGGCGCTTACAAAAAAGAAAAAATGCACGACATAAGGGGGAGGGGGTAGTGGACACACCCGAATATGAGAAGAATCCGCAATTATTTAGTTGCCAACCCAATAAATATATATAAATAGGCCCAATAAAGTGAAACATTCTGCTACTACGGACGACTGTTCACGTTACTGTTATAGCCAGCATATTTGGTAGGTGGGGTGGGGCTATTGGCGCTCCATTAGAAAGTGTACTCGGGACAGGCTAACTGTACAAGTTGTAACCTTGGTCGGGGGACCGGTAATTACGGTGTACGGTGTGTACAGCTTTAACGCCTTCTCCTCCTCCTCCTCCTCCTCCTCCTCCTCCTCCTCCGTTAGTTACACAGTTTCATCCAACCACCTTACGTGTTTCTTGCGGATTTCCACCCGCCTCTCCCCCCCCCATAAAATGCCCGAAATCGGCAGCATCCAAACAGTCCGATGTTACTTCATCTAAATGGAGTATATTTATAAGTACCGATCACGTTTTCACCCAGTCGCCGCCGTTAACTATCCGTTTATTTGCCCCCCGGCCCCCCGCCCTATAAAGCCAGCGGCGTGATAAGATTAGGCGGGCCTATCCCTGTTGACCGACCGACGACTGATAGATAACGAAAGCACCTCGGAAAAGGGTTCGTTTATTGACGAAAATTCTGATCGAAACTCCGTGTAAAAATGGTACACGGGAGCTCTTCGGCCCGGTCAACAGGTTTGTATATACGATTATTATTGTGTATTATTTTTCCGGCCGTCACCGCAGGGTTTATTCCGCCGTCACGTCATCACGTCGTCCCCTGACGACGGAAGCGGTGAGTGTCCCGAAACGTCGGGGGAAAAAAAAAAAAATATCTCGCTATAACAGCGGGGTATAACCTAAGGTTCTTCGCTCAGTATACCGCAGGAAGATGGTGATAAATTACACTTTGGTATAATACCGAAAATCCCCGGTCGCGAAAATTACGAAATAGCCGAAATTACGACTGATTACAATACGCGGGAATAAACCGTAGCAAACTAGCTGCAAAAATTTATTATTAATATTATTATTATTATCACAATTTAATGCATACAGTCGTGCACATATCGACACGTTATCCCTGTATACCCAGCATTCCAGTTGTGTTGAGAATTACGCATCCGTAAATGTCACGGAAAATGTGTTTCAACGCCCCAGTACCAACCATTCTGCCAGTCGTATATTTAACGTGTCATATAATAAAATGAGGGATTAAAAAGCGGAAATTCGAATTTCAAACCGGCGACTGAAAGCGCCACAATATGGAAAAAATTCGTGGCAAATGAACGGCGATAAGTTTCGAGTAATTTTTTTTTTTTGAACGATTTACGCGAATATCAATTTTTGTAATATTTTCTCATCCACTCCTGTCTATTGAAGTGAAAGCCAGGAGGGGCATTTTTGTGACAAGAATTTTCCTAAAGTCCTAACGCGTGATAAAAGCGCGTCAACTACAAGATTCAGTAGATCTTTAGAAAAAAAAACTAACTAAAATTAGCAGACGTCACCACTAGACCAAAAAGTGTCCGTTCACGATATTTGAGTATTTAATAAACTCGAATTTTCTTCATTTAACGCCACCTTCGTAAACTTCAAAGTTTCTTCTTATCACTCGCGTTATAATACTTCATTAATGTATAATAATTCGATAAAATCTGAACCTCAAGAAGTTTCACTAGGGTTGCGTGCGGGGTTCACGCCCTCGTTTCTATTTATTTTTTTGTTGTTAATATTCAATTATATTAGGTGTAACCCAAAAGTTATCGACAATTTGATAAAATGTATTTTGGTCTTGAGGAGTTCTTCAAGAGGGGAATCGAAAATTTGCCGGAAAAGTGGCCGGAGAGTAATATCGGTGAATATATAGTAGATTAATAATTAATAAGTTTCTTTTTTAGCACAATAAAATGAATTCCAAAGTCAAAAAGTTGATTACTTTTGGGTAATATGTAAGTACAATTTTCCACCTATACAAAAACACTCGACAACGTTTTCAACTGTTTTATTGTCGCGACTGTAATAAAATACACGAAGCAACATCTATTTTCGAATTTACACTCAATTTAGTTTTAATGAGTAGACAATATTGGAGGAGAAACTCAACTGGCTTTTCCCCATTTTTTTAGAAGTTTATTTATTTATTTTACTCTTTTTGCGGTATGTAATAGATCACGCGGTCGCTTGCTTTTCTGTCATCTCCGAGGAACATTAGGGGATGTCCGCAGGGCACAATAGGGGATGATATGTAAAATGTTGTACATTTTTGTATTTGGCAAGGTGACGGACAAACGGCACTTCAAATGGTGGTTAGGGGATGCCCGGGGGGGGGGGAGGGTTTAAGGGTCCGTATAGTTGATTAATAATTAAAGTTTCTTTTTTTAGCGAAATAAAATGAATTCCAAAGTCAAAATGTTGATTACTTTTGGGCACCCCTAATACAACATTTTTTTGGGGCAACTTCCTACTGAAAACGTTGAGGACATTTCGAAAAGTGATCGCTATGAACTTTATAAATAATAGGAATAGATGCCGCGTTGTTATCAGTATTGCAGGATGATAATATTTTAACCGGGGTCAAGGTCAGCATCAGGTAGCATACACAGGCCCGGGGGTGAAGGTGAAGGTGAAGGCGTGGGGGGCGGGGGCGGTTGGAGGGGCGGTGCAAATCGATGTTAAAATGTGGCCTTGCCCTTGGCTATTAATAGAGCTTTTGTTGATGGCGAAATGGCGTGTACCCCGAGGCCCAGATAAGCCCATCCCCCCCCCAACAATCCTCGTACAATAAAATATACAGAGACCACTCTTTTGACGATAACAGCTCCAAGCACGTGTTGCTGCTCCGATTCCGTCGGGGCCGGCCCCCCAACAACAGTAGAACAACACTATCACAATATTCTGTATGTTCACGTATAATTAAATTTAATAACGGCTGATTTTACGTTGTAGTCGTCACTATAAAAAGAAAGAATGACAACAGAAAACGATATACACAACAGCTTCGATCATGAACGGTTTCCGTAGAATTTTCCCGTCGCTGAAAATTGCATATTATGACAAGTGAAAAAAGAAAAAATGTACAACTGAGAATTCATGTGGCATAAACGTATTTTCATGCATCCATTGTGTTTATTGTGTTGTCGAAATCATGAAGGTTTAACAGTGTAGGAGAGTTAGTGGTCTTCTGCCAGACCGATTTCGGCCGCTCGCCGTCTTCAGTTGCGGTTCTATTGCCACCGTTGGCACTCTGGACGTTTGTTCGGGCATCGTCACTGCAATGTCACCGATCGTTTGCACCGCGTTAGTTTGTATAATATGACACTGAGTGCAGTGGCAGTGGGCAGTGAGGATGCCCGAAAAAACGTCCAGAGTGGCGGAAAGTGACTGACACAGCGCTACTGAAGACGGCGAGCGGCCGAAACCCCGGTCTGGCGGAAGAGGAGGCAGAGAGACGCGAAACCCGCGGTATTCAACAACGAACGATTCAATTCGAAACGACGAAAATCCCGTCGAGGGAAAATAGCCATCGAGGCGGGATTATCAGGCAGGGAGTTGAAATTCGGAAAAACTGAAACAACTCGTTAGAACATCGGGTGGTTTCCAAACAGGGTGAAAAATTCAAGTTATGTACTTCCTGTAAGTAATTTTGAGATACTCTTCGGCCGTCTATACGTGTTATGAACACGGTTCCTGATAGATGGGCTTTGTTGGCGCTTAAAGGGGACGATGCTTGGGGCTAGGGTAGGGGGATGAACCCACCCTCCCCTCACCCCTCCCCGAAATTGAATATCGACCTCTCCCTTCGCGCGGGGGTCGCGCCTTCACCTCTCGTCTCGCTACCGCCGTACCAAAACTACAACACCTCAATAAGCCCCACAATATTCCATTAACACAAATATTACGAACTATTATAATCTCATGATTGTCTAAAAGAAGTTGAAGGCTGCTATCGTTTATATCGCGTAGGATAGAGTCAGCGACATTGTTGCAACCGGTAACAGATATAGCATAATGGAGGAGCTTTTATCCTTATATATATATATATATATAATTTATTTACCACGTAGTCACTTTATTGGCGTACAGTTTCGTATTTTCGTATTGTACCTTCAGTGAGGGCGGTTCGGACCGATAGGATTAGTTTGGCGTTTGATTCGGTAGAGGAATTTTGTTGTGTACCCTTTTGTACCTCTCCAACAACCGACGCGGTCAAAAAGTCCGGATAGGTACCGGATCGGTTTCAGTACAGCGTTGTACAGTCCATAATCCGTTCTAGTACAGTTCTATTGTCCAGTACTGTCTTTTTGTCTCGTTGAGACATCTAAATATAAATTGAAACCGGCCGAAAAAGTAAGACGTCGTACTACCACTTTCCGTCTCACCGGTGCACTGGACCGAAACCGGTTTCGGCGTTTGTTGCGCCTTCGGCCGTACGGAGGACGCACAGGTGCATCAATCGACCGGTCGTTATAACCGCTCTGTTATATAAATGCGACGTCTACTGACGGCGGCGGAAAGCCGGCGCGGCGAAAGTGCGAGAGGGTAAAGTAGACGCCGATAAAATTCATATTCGTCTCAATATAAGGGAAATTACCGCGAACACGTTTAATATATATATTATATATATATATATATATATATATATATATATATATATGTATATGTATATATATATTAACTTTTTCCCTACTATTCAAACGGTAATATTGTACACGTTTTGGCAAGTTTTCACAACAACAAAGAAAATAAATCTTCATCTGCAGGTTCGTGATGTTTCTGTCTCCTCTCGCCGGTTTGGTCTTTTGCTAGACCGGTTTCGGCCGCTCGCCATCTTCAGTAGCGCTGCGTTAGTCACCGTCGGCACTTTGGATGTTTTTGGGCATCCTTAACTGCACTGTCACTTCCACATGTACTGTAATGTTTGTCATACTGACAAACATCCAAAGTGCTACTGAAGATGGCGACCGACAAACCGGTCTGGCGAAAGACCAGACCGGCGAGAGAGGAGACGGAAACATCACGAACCTACAGTATATTCCAACAACCCCTCGCAGACCACAAAACGGGTATATCAAATCTTCATCTGTTTGGACAATTTCAATAACGGATTTAACACCGTTGAAGCAAAAAATATAATTCAATAAGTCAATCTATCGGCAAATCCGGTGTGACAATCCAAACTTTATACATTAAATTCCACTAAAACAATATATAATATGCGTGTGGACCCTTAGAAACGTAGATTACTTAAAACAATAGTACAATATTACCGTTTGAATAGTAGGGAAAAAGTTGGTAGCTTTTGCGAGGAAATTACAGGGTCGGCAACTAAGTCATTGCGGGTTTCGTATTTGTATTTTTACGCATCTTCAAACCGAATAGAGTATTCTGAAATGTCTATTAAACGCCCCAACTATTCGTCAGTAAAAATACGAATTGACTGCGATTCAGTAAGTCGATCTTACTAGTTGATTAAATTCGATCTAATGTACGAGCACTTAGAAACTGTACTTACAGTATGAGTGATATGAAAAAAATTACAATACTGAAACATAAAAGATAAGTTTGACCTTTTCTGCCTGTATTGGACAGATTTAACGTGTACTGCGTAATTGTACGATTCATGGAATAAACTGTTAGGGCTTTACTGTTGCGTTTTCTTCGCGTTTTGTTAAATGTCGCTCTGGAGGGTAGATGGTATTCGGTGTTTTTAGGTATGAAAACTATATATTGTCTGTTTTCTATGACGGTGGAATGGATGACAATCTAATTGACATTGGGATGATGATGTTGCTTAGGGGGTGGGGTGGGAGGAGGGTGGGGGGCAACTGTTTCGACCTCGACCTTGTCCTTCAGGGCTAATATTGTACGACCGCCGGCCATAAGAGCGGGGCCTAGCTGCCAGTTACACTTCTTCTAAACACTCCCACGCCGACGATATTACACACAAATTGACCTATTTCAAATTCAAAATTGGTCGTGGCGAAGTACAGGGAAGGTATACGGAGAAATGGCGTTTTTCACGTAGAAAACACAAAGTCCTGCCTGTATTTTAGAAGAATTAATTATAGTACAATAAGGGTTAATATTCCGTCTTGGCTCATGTTCTATGATATATATATATATATATATATATATATATATATATATATATATATTGGGTTGGCAACTAAATAATTGCGGATTCTTCTCATCTTTGGGTGTGCGCGTGCACCCATGTGTCGTGCATTTTTGGTTTACGCGCGACGAATTGTTGGCACGTAATAAACATTTCAGAACACTCTATAAGACGTAAACGTGCGTAAAAATACAAATAACGCCATCTCCGTCCGTCCAGCGACGAAACCCGCAATGATATATATATATATATATATATATATATATATATATATATATATATATTGGGTGAATTTGGTATGTGGATTGTCATTTTTGTTAGTTTTCTTTTGATTTTGTTTCTTCCACAAAATTCTGATGGTACGTGTATCTCATGAAGTGCCAACAGTTTCCTCCTTATATCTGTATCGATTTTGATCTACGATATTATCGAAGCAGCTTCCGTAATTCAATAATTCCATAATTAAGTTGATTTTTTTTTTAGTCGAAACGTTTACGAAACGGACTTATAATATTCCCAAAGACTTCGATCTTTCGCCAGACCGGTTTATTGTACGCGCCACTCGAGCGACTACTGAAGATGGCGAGGTTAAACCGGCGGATCCCCAGAAAATTTGTTTATTCCCGTATCGTTTCACAATTGAATTTCGCACGAAAACAATATAATTGCCCGTTACCTGCCATTTAGTTGGCAGCGGCCCGAATGTTGCCCGTTGCGACGATTGGGGGCGATACTAATTCGTGAAATTAGCAGCCCCGCCCAGTAAGGGAAGCTAATTTTAGAGGATGACCGCCACCCAACCCAACCCCCCACAAACACAAACACACACACCGGTTTAACATTACAGACCTTGAAATTAAATCTACGTCTATTTATAGACCGACTTGTTACGCTCTTTGACCGACTTGAAAACGGTCTACGCCGCCGGGCTTCTTTCAATATCGAGTGAAAATTCCAAACAGCGACATAAAGAAATTGTTTATCACTCGTCGCTTAGTCAGTATTCATTGTGAATTATTTTTTAGTTTGAAATTGCAGTTAATATATGGCGAGAATCCGCAATTATTTAGTTGCCAACCCAATAGTTTCGACCCGTATTCCCAATCGACCCCCTTACACTGGAATAAGGGATGCGGGTAAGTGGCCGAAGGGCGGCAATTCAAATATATGTAAAAAAATAACTGATATTAGTTATATTTTATATAGCCTAAACGGGGTGCTTAGACCGGGAATCGGGCCCAGCATCCCTTATTTTGCCCGACGGTGGGGATATTCGCCCCAATATTTATTGTTAAAAAAAGGGTTGAAGAAGGGCGGAAGAGCAACAGGTTAGGGGGCCGAGGTCTTGGCCGGAAAACGATCTCCTCGATTAGTGCACCCTTTTAGAGCGCAATTGATTAAATACGACATTAAACTGATCACTGATTCCGGCCGATTTAATACTGCCTGAAAAACCTAGTAAACATCGGGGGTTGAAAAACACTATTCCGGGATTTTTCCCGGTTTTAGAAACTACCCGAAACAACTCAGAATGGAAGGGTTTTTGCCCACCCACCCAACGCGAGTTGGTCAGCATTTTTATGTCTGAAATGGGGTATATAAAACATGATTTGGTCGCGAAACACGAAGGGCTGTAACGGGGTAAGAATGGGACGCAGTTATTATAATTTTGCTCTGAAATATAATTTTAAAGGGTGTGGCCGTGCCCCCAAGGAATCACTCGACGTTGATATCGGCTTACATAACTTTTATATATAAATATGTATCGGGTTGACAACTAAGTAATTGAGGAATTCACCGACAAGTTGCGTTGTACATATTTTTAAGTGCGTCAACATCACAGATAAGATTCTTTGATATGCGATTGCTTTTTTATTTTCGCAAAGCTGTTAATGCCTCGCGGGCTCCTACAAAATTGTACGGTGGTGAAGCCTTAAACTTCAATTACTTAGTTGTCAACCAAATATATATATATATATATATATATATATATATATATATATATATATATATATGTGCGTGTGTGTGCTTTGCACGTAAAGTCGCTGGCTGGGAGAGTGGGACGACTGCGTGAATGAAGATTTTACGCACGCTCACGTGGCATCGTAGAAACGTCAAATAATTTATATATACGTGCCCGAATTGAAATCTTACTACGTTGTGTGGCGTGGGCTGATTGTGGCATTTGCTTTTCGGGCGGGGCGGCCCTCTACTGGCCTATATTTAGCTGTGGCACGTGCCAAAATACCACCCCCCCCTCGACTGACAATAAACCGATCAAACCCTGTCATCCGCCCTTTATTTAACACCCCAGGTGCAACTGACTTTCCCTACTCCCGTTATACAATTCAAAAGTAATTTTCTACAATATTTTCACGGTCTTCTCCCCCCGGTTTGGTGTTTTTTTTTTTCGGCCGCTCGCCGTCTTCAGTAGCGGCGCGAGTCACTCCGCCACGTGGGACGCTTGCTGGGCGTCCCGTTTCTACTGTCGCTTGCACTGTGTCAAGACACTGCAGAGCTACTGGGGACGGCGAAAAGCCGTAACCGGTCTGGCGGAAAGACAAGTTGATAACTATATATAATTTTAATTTTTTTTGCACGTGTTGCAAAATTTCAAGTTGGTCCAGAGATAAATCAATCGCTGAAGAGTATTTTTGAAATTTCAAATCGAACAACAGAAGATATTTGCGGTTTTTAAAAGCGTTGAATGGGAGGGTCGAACTAATTCAGCAGTTCACTTTAAGCGACCGAGCGCTTCCTCCTACGCATAAATCAAGCGCACGTGCGCTTCAAGTGTGGCGAAATGCCCGTTCAAAACTAGAGAGAGAGAGAGAGAGAGAGAGAGAGAGAGAGAGAGAGAGAGAGAGAGAGAGAGAGAGAGAGAGAGAGAGAGAGAGAGAGAGAGAGAGAGAGAGAGAGAGAGAGAGAGAGAGAGAGAGAGAGAGAGAGAGAGAGAGAGAGAGAGAGAGAGAGAGAGAGAGAGAGAGAGAGAGAGAGAGAGAGAGAGAGAGAGAGAGAGAGCGGAATACAAAATTCTGTCGGTACGGCGCAACGGCTGCAATCCCGTAGAGCAGCACAGTCTCCATGTAAATTAATATAATTTTTCCAGGTGTTTCAATTCTGTTTATTTAGGCTGTTCTTTTAGAAAAGACAGCCAGTGTCATTTCCTATTCATCCCATTCATTTCGGTCATGTGTCCCAGACACAGAACTGTGGGTATTCGACTAAGTCCTCAACGATCCCCGTTAATGTTTCGCCAAACGGTTACACTGCTGTACTACAGTGCTACTGAAGACGGCGGCCGGCCTTTAATTTGTTAAAAATTATGATATTAGTCGGCGACGTATTTTCGGCGTTTTTCATGTACCACCGACCCCCCGCCCCCCCAAATTCGACCCTTTAAAAATAGCTTCAGAGCGTAATGTTCAGCCTCTCTTCAAGTGCAAGATGGAGCTCAATTGAAATTGGGAATGATAAATTTGACGAAGAATTCATGGGAAGAAATTCATGGCCAATTGCCATATGGAACTGACCGAAGGTTGCTGCCTACGCCTATCTCTCTCTCTCTCTCTCCCTCTCCCTCTCCCTCTCTATCCCTCTCTCCCTCTTTTTATACGTAGCGTCTGTACGGCCTAATGGCCCTTGCAATGCACACACTTGACCTATCTCATATCCTTGTATATTTACATATAAATATATACGCCGTATTCTTTAATAAAATATACTACAATTGGACTATTAATCTTTGTTCCGCAGTTTATTGCTTCCTACAGTTTGTGGCAATAAACCTGATTCGATAATTTCCCTACTATTAGTCGAACAAATTCACCGTATTTGAGAAACTGTCCTCTCCGCCGCGATCTGTATATACATAATAATAATTGTATCGAACGGCCCGAGATATACACCGCAGATTTGGAGTGAAAGTGTAATCTGTTTTCAAGTGCAAAGCGCGCGAACGCGGATGCTAATTTCGAGGAAATAATAACGTATAACTGTAAGCGAGCCCCACGCACTTTGGCCGTAATTGAAATTATACAGCGAGTGGGCATTCGAAGTGGCCAGTTTTTCTTTGTACTCGAAGTGAAAGAAATAAATATAATTTCCGCCCTGGCCCAACCTTCGTTGACAGAATCGAGCGAGATAGTTACAGTGTAGGCTTTACACAGTTTTTTTTTTTTTTCTGTCGCTACTTATTGGCAGACGTGGGTTCGATTCCCGCTAAGGCCGTTGGTCCGAGACCGTTTTAACAAATTCAGGCGTTAACGCTGTATTTCCATCGCCGGTTAACGATGTTCCATTAATCAGTGTCGAATGCATTTTTGACCAAAATGCTGAAGATCATCTTAGCTCTTTTGGATTAATCTCTGCGTAAAACAAAAACTAGTTGAAAGATAATGGTTTTTCCTTCATTTCCGCTTCCGGGAAATCAGCGACGATATATCTCCGGTACCTGTTATGTTACCCGAAAATTTTGATAGACTGTATTTTATCGTCGATACTTTCTTTATAAAGGAATAATATTTAATTTGATATACCTGTTTTGTGGTCTGCGAGGGGTTGAAATACTGTAGGTTCGTGATGTTTCTGTCTCCTCTCGCCGGTCTGGTCTTTTGCTAGAATGGCGACCGGCCGAAACCGGTCTAGCAAAAGACCAAACCGGCGATAGGAGACAGAAACATCACGAACCTACAGTAGGAATAATATTTCTTGTAGGAACATTTTTGGCGGCCCCAATTGTCGGGCGAATACGGAGTCAAATTGTGAGTCAATTTTTTCATTTATCACGTCCCTTCGGTTGGCCCTCAAATCCGTTTCTTGAAAATGACCAAGTACTTCGTCTTCAGTGTGTAAACCGTACCGAAATATCCTCGCCCGCCGGTGGTACAGTGAGCGAGGACGTCAGCGTCGACAAAGGTATACGGAAGGAGTTGGTACGGCCGCTATTATATTCAAAACAGTCAGCACACTCATTCGACTAGGTATTCTCGACTTTAGCATTAAGCGAGTGTGTACGACCGTCAGGCTCGACCTTGTACAACCCCTCCCCCCCCCCGGGTGGTAAAAGTGTAAAGTGTACGCCTCCGGAGAACGCTACCCGATACACAGCGCGCCGAGTACTCCACATCGGGGCCTACCTCAACCTCTCGGGCTCTCCGGCAACTTCCTGTTTCACAACCGACTGCGGAGGTCGTACCTCGATCACCTCTCATGCCTAGGCCTAACGCTAAATAACTAGTTATAAGATATAGCTCTCACTGTGTTATACTAGAAACGGGCTAGGTCGTTCCGACCGATACAAGGACGATTCGGAATTCCCCGGTTTAGAACGTCCCTTTTCCCGGAACCGATTCTAGTTATATAACACCTAAACCGGTCGACAACTAAAGGGATAAATTCCTGCGGTTTCAATCACGGTCTGTCTCGGCCTCGACGGTACAACGAGGCGTATTGACGACGTCCTATTATTGTGTAGAAGAAAGATCGGGGGGAAAAAGTTCTGCTCTCGAGACTGCATTTAATGACCTCAAATTATGAAATAATTCATTCGTCGAGTCGCTCATGACGTTTCTCTGCGCGTTGGTCACGGCGGACGTCCTCAGCCGTTCTTCAGGAGTCTTCAGCCTACTGAGGCGGTCAGGGCCCGAACTCTGGGGTCGTTTTAAAATAGGAAGCGGGAAATGAGGGGGGGGGGCGACCGGGGGATAAACAAGGTTAATAGGATTGCGTCCCCGCGGAATACATCTCAGTTGGCAACGCCGCCCTGGCGGCATACCTACACCAGCTATACCGCCCACGCCCTATCCCAGAGGCCGTCTATTGTTAGACCGGTGCCGAATTGTCGGCATCACAACAACCGGTCTGGCAATAATAACAGAACCTCTATACAACTAAACTAAACTATACCGCGCGGTCTGACCGCGAATTCGATGACTCACCGCTGGTAAAGTACTCACCGAAAGTATTCAGATTATTAGATCATCCCCACTTCTCGCTCCGAAATTTGAATTATATTCCCCGAATAGATTTATTGTATGCGGCCTACGACGGTTTGGAATACTGTACCTTGGCGCATGGGACGCTCGTGGCGACTGAAGATGGCGACAGGTAGAAACCGGTCTAGCGAACGTGAATACTGCGGTGTCGAAACTGTTTCTTTTACCGTACTTATCGAACCGGGATTTTTCTGTCGGTCAACCTATAGGGTCTTCCGATAGGTTGTGATTACCGTCGCTTTTTGATTATCGTCGTATTTTGCTTTTTTATTTTCGTAAAGGTAGAAAGACCTAGGTAGGAAGCCTTAGAAGAACCGGTTCGCAAAATTCACATTCACTAATTAATTTTTCACTAAAAGACGATGAGCGCTCTGAACGACTAAATAACGTCCAATAATCCGATACCGATTTCCGTAGTACAACAGGAGATGTAGCGGAGAATCCCCCCCCCAAAAAAAAAAAAAATTTAGTTGCCGACACAATATAGTTTCTCTTTTTGCGTTGTAAAGCGGTCTAGAATATAGTTTGGGCTGTCTCTCGATTGTGTTAGACCCGGTCGGCGAACCCGAGCCCGCTGCCAAACTATGCCTTTGAACCCGTTCATCCTTCTAAACTGAACTCACACTGGCGTCTGAAATATACCGGCGGACGGCGAGTGTGTGTCGGGGTCAATATCAAGGCCTCTAGAGTTTGGCCAGCTAGACTCCTCCATTATATTTTGTGACAGTAAAATAAATTATCGCAAAACTCTTTTATATTACATATTTAAATAAAATTTCCGTCTCCTCTCGCCGGTCTGGTCTTCTGCTAGACCGGTTTCGGCCGCTCGCCATCTTCAGTAGGCGGTGTTAGTCACTGTTGGCACTTCGGCAGTTTCTCGGGCATTCTCACTGCACTGTCAATTTCACTTGCACTGTGCAGTACAACAGTACAGAAACTTTCCAACGCCAGTTCAGAATACCTGTTTTGTGGTCTGCGAGGGGTTGGAATACTTCGTAGGTTTCGTGTATTTCTGTCCCCCCCTCTCGCCGGTCTGCTAGACCGGTTTCGGCCGCTCGCCGTCTTCAGTAGGCGGTGTTGGGCGAGCGGCCGAAACCGGTCCGGCGAAAGACCGAACCGGCGAGAGGAGACAGAAACACCAACACCAACCCCTCGCAGACCACATTTAATATTTATTAAATATGATCCACAGACCATAATTTATTATTCTAAAATATAAAATAATTTATATCGAACACTTAAGGTAGAATGGCCCATTGTACCCCACTGACCCTGCCGTACCCCTATACTAACATTTATATATCACAATTAAATATGTTTTTGTCTACGTGATTTATCCTTCTATTGTAGGCGTGAAAGTCGGTTGGGGCTTAAATGGGGTCTGCGTTAAGTTGTACCGGTTGCTGGTTTCTTCGGCCCTAAACGGCCTCCTCCATTATATTCCTCGAATCGGGTCCACAGTCGATATTCTCCCGGGTCGCGCATCCCACCGCCCGGCTTATGCGGCGAAGAGAAAGTGAATGATTTCACTCTCCGTTGAGTACTACTTTCTCCCGGCCACCCCCCGCCCCCTGCTCCTCCCCCACATCTTCCAAAAGTGGGCCAATCTTTTTATTTCTATATTTTTTTTTTGGACTTTTTTAATTAATCTTTCTCTCCTCTCTCTCTCTCTCTCTCTCTCTCTCTCTCTCTCTCTCTCTCTCTCTCTCTCTCTCTCTCTCTCTCTCTCTCTCTCTCTCTCTCTCTCTCTCTCTCTCTCTCTCTCTCTCTCTCTCTCTCTCTCTCTCTCTCCGTCCGACCGTTCGTTCGGACACGGAGGAGACGACGGAATAGTGAATATTTGTAATGTATAGAATTGACACGAATATATCGGTATATAACGACCTCCTGACCTCCTGACCTTGCGGGCGAGTGTGTAAAAACTTTTATATAGGGTGTCCCAAAATTAACGCGAGACTAAGATGAAAGTTGGCACAACCCTATTAAAAAAAAACCATTTGACAGCCGATAGCAGAAGGATTTCTGACCTTTCCGACGTTTCGGAACAATTAACGATACCTTCATCAGGGTCAGACTGTAGAACAGGTCCCAAAATTAACGCAAGATTTGAATTTGCCACAATTCTTGCAGTAAAGTTGGCAACCGTATTAAAAAAAAAACCATTCGACAGCCGATAGTTTAGTGTCAGTACAAATGGGGGCGTTACACGATATAACAGCGTGTTTTCATTGTCGGACGATATTTAAAAAAATGATGAAAGTTCGGCGGCCACAGTTCGATTCAAATCTTGCGTCAATTTCGGGACACCATTTACATATTGTACCATATTTTATATTCCAAGATCTTCGCTTTCCAGTATCCTTTCAGGATTCGTAGTGGCTACTGCGTCTTCAGTAGCGTTCTCGAAATTTCAGGAATGCCCTCTGTATACCTATTTAAAGAGAGTAGAGAGAAACGGCAACTGAAATGATACTGTCAATTGAAACTGGGCCCCGTACTGGGCTGTACGGCTCGTGTGGGGGCGCACAGAGAGGGAGAGAGAAAAATAACGGATTGAATAGAAAAAAGAAAAGATTTTACCGCAATACTAAATATAGACGGGGATGACATTGAATCGGGGCCCCGCCAGGACCTTGGCCGCCACCGGCCGGAGACTCTGTTCATTCATCCGTCGGGACAAGGAAGAAGGGGAGGTAAAAACTTATAACGGATAATCTAGACGGGGGGGGGGGAGGGAACAAGAGAGGGGAGAGAGGAAAAAAAAAGGACATAATAAGTCTGAAGAATAACATTAGCAGTTGTAGAAAGGTTAACGGTTTCGGCCTTGGAATTGAACACCGAAGGGAAAATAGAAGGCAGAATTGCTAATTGTCTATTTGCTTCAAAGTCCCTCCCCCTCCCTCCCTCCCTCTTTCCCTCCCTCACCCCTCACTCTCTCTCTCTCTCTCTCTCTCTCTGATCTCAGCGCTAAGCTGTGGCACAGAAATGAAGACTGTCAAAATTCAAACGATTGAACATTGTTTGGACATTGTTTGGACATTGTTTTTTTTCTGTCCAACGGCCTCGACCGCCGTGTTGTTTGCGGAACTTGCTCCGGGTTTCTCCATATCTGAGGAGGGTTTCTCACAACACGTCTCAAGGCCTCACATTTCTACACACAGCCGGACTCGTGCCCTCTCCCGCTATTTAATCATTTATTTGTATTTATTTTCAATAGAAAGGAGGATTTGACGGCAAATACAATGGAGGATAATTCGAATTTAGCCAAAATAATAATGGCGAAATTTCAACATGTTTATTTGGATTTCGAGGCCGCCGAAATTTCGCCGGGGACACAATTTAAGTTGGGGGGGAGTTTGGGGATGCTCAAACCCACCGGTCCAAGAGCAAACTGTGGTGGATCTAAGTCGCTTTCCTCAAGTTCAGGAAAACGGACTTTCACAGGCAAAACACAAGGGCGAACACGATATACTAAGTTCTATTCCAGTTTTGTTACAGTTGTGTTCGTTCGTTCTTGAAACTGCGAACGTTATTTTTTTTCTTCCTGCTTTCTTGGTAGCTGGAACTACCAATTTTACTGCCAGCTTAACGATACTGCGTTTGAATAAATTTGTGTATTTTGAAAACAATATAATATTTTTATTATAGGACGAGGGTCCTTCAACGCCTCAACAGGTAGCCAGTTTAACGAAATTTCACTTTCATCCGCCATTTCTTACACGGCTCTCGACCTTTACTTTCTATTCACTTTCGTCCGACCTTAATTTTCTCTTATTGGTCTCGAAAGAAACACGAAAAGGCGAGAGTCATAATCGCGCCCAATAAGCGAAAGCTTAAAAATGGCACGAATCCTTGACCTTTGCCGTAAACCCTTTTGCCCGATAAAACATTTTCTTGTAATAAATTGTACCGTTCCGATACAATAGGCCCGTTTATAAACAGAAAGTAGGGATTTCGTTTGGACGTCAGTGACATTGCTCAGTAACAATTGTGTCCTGCGCTCAGTCGAACGCTAAGTCCCGCGAAATGTCCCGTTTTCACATTTTCCGGCCGGGAATATCGCCCGCTTCTTTTCAAACTTTCCACTTTCACTTTCAATTGTATCATCCGGCCGGCCGTAACAGAAATGACACAACCGATATCGTTTTTCTACGATATTCAAATTGTATCGGCCGATACCGGCGATACATCGCGACACTGTTTCGCCATACATCCTGAGATTTTGTAACAATTTTGCTTGATTTTTCCATTTTAGGGCTATAAATTATAAGATAGGGTAATAGTCGTCTAATCTTCTGTATTCTATTAAAGCGGGAGAAGTTTGGTAAGGTCCGGCCCGGTTCAAGCAGGTCGCCACTGTGAACCCGATACGTCTACAAAATAAAGGGGATGGTTTTTTTTCGACGAAGGGCTCTGTTCAAATAACCCGGATGTGATTGTAGGACGGCCCGGAAGTCTGTAATTATCATCCTGCTATAATGTCACCGGGGTCGACCAGGAAGGAAAGTGGACGAAGGCAATTAATTTATAGAAAGGCTCTTCTGGTGCCTTTGGGCAAGTTTCGAATTTGGGCAATTTTTCGCGTAAATCCGCAACAAAACCATGTACAGGACAGTATAGGACCCGGTGTATATCACTATAACTGTAACGTTAGGCCACTCATAATATCACTATGGTAGTTCACTGGATAAATCGAATTTCGGTCCACCGTATTTTAGAGGTATCCAACATTCTTCTTTCATCCGGAATTTCCACTTACATCGGATGGACTGTACTTTACTTTGACTGTAGAAAACAGTCAAATAAAACTGATTAAGGTATTCATAAAGTCTGGCTTAAACAGGGAGTTGGTGATAATTCAAGTTCGGGTCGCGGAAAACTTCAATTTTGGAGTAATTTTTTTTTTTAATAACGGCCCCTTAAGGTTCCCTCTTCGTTCAGATTTTTAGTTCCGTGTTTCAAACTCTGATTTTCGTCCGTCCGACTTTCGAAACTTCCGTCCGACTTACCGGTATTCAAAGGTAAGGAGGAGAACAGTCGGTTTCAGGTGTTAACCGAGCGAGGGCCCCGTCGGAGAAAGACGGCCGGTGGGGCGTGAAACTGGGCCGCCAATGTGGGCCACGGGCCACAGTCGGACTGCGCTACGGCCACGGAACGGGGAGAAAACAATTTCCCGTTTTCCAATATTTGCCCGTAACTCGAGACAACAGACAACAGTATGTCCGACACTATGAAACCGGCGTAGGGCGTTACGAAATTAAAGCGAGATTCGAATTAAATGAAAAAAAACACGGTAACATTCAATTGCTTGACCAGTTTCATTTTCGAAACGATGCCTCCGGCCCAAAATCAGCACTAAACAGTGACAAGTTGAGGATGCATTTGTGGGTTCTCCGAGCCCCGAACGCGGCAATTTCGACGATTAACAAAGCCACTAATCCGACCGTATTTTTGTACGAAATTTTCGAACTGTGGCTGCCAAAATTTTCATTATTTTTGAAATATTGTTTTCAACAATGAAAACGCGTTGTTCTATATCGTGTAACGCTCCATTTGTACTAACCCTAAACTATCGGCTGCCGAATGGCATTTTTTTTTTAATAATGGTTGCCGAATTCAAATCTTGCGTTAATTTTGTAACACCCTATACAAATACAGGTCATAGACCGGTTTGGCTACTCGCCGTCTTCAGTAGCACGCGCAATTATGCCTACCATTCGTGTTCAGAATTTTTTCAGATTTTTCGAACGGAAACCGTGAGAAATTATTTGCCGTTTCCATTATTTTTTTTTACTTTCAAACATTTATTTTCGAATTTGTCGTCCGAGTATTTGCGATTAATTATTGATAAATCGTAGGGGGAGACGTTTTTCCCCCGTCGGAGACCACCCGGGGGTTTCGGGGTCATTCCGACGTTTCGGAAATCGTTACCGGTTCCATCGTCAGGGTCGTATCGAATAGGGGGTTACACCGAACCACCCTCCGACGATGTTTTATACGCCGCATCACTCTGTTAAAATTTAAAGCAGTTATTTTCATAACCGTATACTCATTATAACCGATGGGTCGTTCGGAATTTTTTTCTCTCCCGTCCGGCATTTTGATAGACCGGTTTCGTTTTCCTCAACCGTTATACTTGATTGAGGTTGTATTTTTTGCCCAGAGTGACGCACTGTTTCAATACCGAAAGCGAAATAGGGCGACGATCATCTAGGGCGAGAGTATCTGTCGGATTATGGCCGGCTCGAGCTAATTCTCAATAAGGCCGGCTTTCGCTTTTTCCAAGCGTTCTCGTTACTGGGTTTCACTTTCGGCAGTTGAGTAGTGGGCCACAGAGACAGCTTTTGAACAGCGGGGGTGAGTGGGGGTGAGGGGGGGGCTGGATAGCTATAGGGCCACGGGCCGACCCACTTACATAGTTCATCCTCTCCAATTCCGTCCCACATAGCCGTATGTAACCGGTCCCGGCGCTCCAAATCCAAACCCTAAACTGTGCCGGCACCGTCTACCACCGCTGGAACTGAAAAGAACTTGAATTATCACTCGCAACTTCCAGGGCGGGATCGCGTCAACGGGGGTTGACCCCCTGACGTTCCAGAATGTATCCTGTTCGATCTTCAGGACCCTACTGAAGAAGATCCTCTAGATTCCCGAATGTTGGGTTATCACTATCCTCTTCGTATTACGACTTATGTTCCTCTACTGATATGCCCAATTTACTATTGAAGCTATTTTTCTGAATTGCTACTGCTTCTCTAATAATCCTGTTGTAACAGTTTGTTTTCTCAGGATTTTTGTTCACCTTATAACGGGTGGTGGGTGAGATGTGGGGCGACCTTGACCGGGGTTGATCATTCAACCCTTCATAAATAAAACTGATTATGGAAGTCATAAACCCCGGCTTAAAAGTATATTAATTTAGTCCCAATATTGCTGTAGAAAAATTACCACTTCTTAGCAGTCTGACCACTTAACACGGGGGGTAATTATTCGCCCCTTTTTACAGGGGTAAGTGAAGTTTTTTTAAATTTAAATCTGTCGCAAAACGATCTTTCTGCTCCCAACTTCGTCATTATTGCTCCCCCACGCACTCAATTTTAATAATTTGATATGTTTCTATATTATAATTTATTTATTCTCAAAGCTCCTCGGAATCTGCGTCATAGTTAAATATCTATAGTGGTCATTTGAAACCAGTAATTATAGGTCAGTATAAATGTAATAATCGGGAATATAAGGTTTTTTTTAAAGAAAAGAATATTTTATGGTTCGGGGGATGAAAGCTGTGATCGGTCCCTCTGCCTAGCGCAGATCTGAACATATTAATAGTTCAGGGTTGATTTTGCAACCCAAGAATGCCAAGTAGAAAATTTCAAATCTAGGCCTAGCCTAGTGACCGGGTGGGTAGTAAAAGTGACCCAACCCCCCGGTTGTGACCTAATAACATTGGATGCGGAGGGCGCCATCCCACGAATGACCTGTTCGGCCTCCGTTAGGCAACCGCTACTTCCCTGAAAAGGGAAAGTGCCCGGTACCCAACCCTCCACCGTTATAAAAACATTTTTACCCTCCGCCCCCGATATACCTCCCCTTTAGAAATTTGTGTCAGTCGGTCGCCAGCTCCTCCCCCCCCCCCCCCCCCCCCACCCCTCGGCGGCGCTTCCTCTTGCGCCGTCGTAAAAGTCCGGTCGTATAAGACCTATACCGGTCGAACCCCGGATCGTGTCACGTTCTTCAACACGATCAGGTCTACCGTCCTCCATCTCTCTCTCATCGTATGGGGGGGGGGCTTTATTCCCGCCACATATTTCTTCGCGACTCCTGACGAATTAATTGGGGTAATTGAGTGGCCGCCGATTACTAGGCCCGGAATACAGCGCTCGAGTCGCGAGAATTACGACCGACAACTGGATAGGTCGTGCGATATAGTTGAGGGCCGAAAAGAATTACGCCGGGTAACTTGGGCGGCGTGTGGGGGCGGGTCAGGGTGGAGTCCTTGGAGTTGTGTTAAGTGGGAGAGACCCGGAAGTGGCTCTGCGACGGGAGCCGGAGCGTGTAAAACGCCGCCAGTGTCAGGCCCTCCCTCCTCCCTCCCTCTCTCTCTCTCTGTATATATATATACATATATATACACACCGAGGACAGATTAATAACTGGGCCCGGGCTGAGGTCACCGCCACAGCGCGAGCTCCGACATCCTCGCGAAACGTTCCACAGTAGTTTCGGCGGCGCGCCACAGTAGCAGCGGGTCTACAACACTTGCCATTGACCGGCCGGTGAAAGTATTCCTCGTGCCCGAAGAAAATGCCAACTTCAAGGACCGCTAAATTCCCAATTTTTTTTCTTTTTTCAAAACGGAATGATACGATGAAATAATTTTCTTCTATATTCAACGGAATTGTTGTCTCGAGGTCTCGACAAGGATGATTGGAATTTAGCATTGAAACTTTAAATGAACATTAAAGGAATTTTTAGGATTAGTTCGTGAATACCTGTTTTGTGGTCTGCAAAAGACCAAACCAGCGAGAGGAGACTGAAGGGCAGTAAATCTACGGTAATCATTAATTTTAGTCTAAATGGAAATGTTAAACTCTGGCTACTCTGTAGAGCGCCTACTGGACGGCCAGCCATAATTTAATACACGAGAATTCATTTGAATTTCTTCCCTACAAAGTAGTAACAGGCGAGGGACGCGTTGTTCGACAGCAGTCGAAACGAAAATTGGTTTCGAACGGCCGACTTAGCCGGAATTACGCTAGAGTGAAGCGCGCAACATGTCGCCTCAACGTTCCCTAAGCCGGTTTTCCTACCGTAACCGTTACAGCCGTCTGTCACCGGCTAATTACGCGTGTTACGTGCGAGGCCGCGACACGACCTCAACACCGTCAACGCGTGTAGGCACGCATGCTTTCCGCCTATACCTATTAGCATTTCTCACGATATGACGAAAACGGCCGTTCTGTTTACCGATAAATCGAAACTCTGGCCGAGTCCGTATCGGTGGAAAAAATATCCACAACGTTACACCACCCTCTTTGGGAAAGAAACTTCTTCGGGTCACGGAATCGCTTCGGGTTTACGAATCCGCGAACAGTTTGCGGGACATGTTCCGCTAATCAATTTGTTCCGACAATTCTACAGAAAAAGCATCAATCTTCTGGTTGATTGAAGAAAAACCGGCGAACAGATCTCGATCCCGCGTCCTCTCAAAATCTAACCAGTTGCCACTGAATTTACCGTCTTCCCGATTCCCCATTCGAGACCTCTCTTAACTTTTCTATTCATATGAATATATTTGATATCGGATGCAGGAAATTGGATATTTAATTATAAGGCATACGTAAGACACCTGTACCTCTTCCGAGAAGTCCAATCTGTCATTTCACAAAGCAAGTGATACAATCTAAGAGGAGTGGCTATAATCTTATCTGGAATTGTGTTTGCCTCCTTATCGAGGGGTCGTTTCGCTTAATTTTATTTTTCAAACAGGTTCGAGATGCTATCGATGCAGAGTCGGTTCACTTACTTTAAACCTTATCTTATGTATATATATAATAGTATACTTATAATAGACCAATAGACTGTGGTCTTCTATGAAGGCCTGCGGAATGGATTCGGACAACTTTGGTGTAATGAATATGATTTCTTAAAAAAACATATGTTATTACCAATCAATAAGGCAGACTTCATCTATGTACGTTAGCCGAACTCACTCAACTTCACGATCACGTATAATGGAACGGGAACGGCAGTGTTACCGTCCACAGCGGTTGTTGTCTTCCACTTCTTCGGACGAAATCGGAAGAACCATTAACCGGGGGGGGGGTCTCAGTGGGCGAAAGCCCGGGTCACGCCCTGGAAAATAGAACGAATAAAAAATGTAAAGATAAAAAGATCTCTCTCACTCTCTGACCGCCGTCAGAAGTGAAGTCATTACCGGCTCACTTTCTCCAAAAGGGTGGGGGGGGGGGGAGCCTCCACTTTTACTTTTGTAAAAGCACGTTCTCACACCCGAATCATAAACAGTTGTTTAGCCTATATATTCGATATTGAGTATGCGCTGGAATGGTTCTAGCCGTTTTCCTTCTAATTGCGTACAGAACCTCATAGATCCAACCTGGCAGCGACCGAAATTACCACCATTAATAAGTATGTCCACAACTGTTGCATCTTGCAATTTTACCTACTCCATTATTTCGTCCCTAGTTTTGTCCCGTAGCTGAAATGAGCTGAACCCAAATCTTACAACCATATTGTACGGAGCCGACTTTAACTGTAAAAGGTACATTATCTGAGACGGTGCCTCCTCCTCCTCCTCCTCCTCCTCCTCCTCCTCCTTTCCCTTTTAGGTAGAGAACAATGAAAGTGAAGCGGGCTGGTTTAGAAAGTGTACCACCGCCCACATCCCAATTACGGGGTCGGAGCCCTAGATATTTCTCGTTTTTTTTCTTTTTTTTTTTCCGAATATCACGATGAGAATTTTCCATCATCGGAGAAAGGCGGCCCGGGTCGAATTACTGTAAGGCAAAAGGCGACCGAACGCGGTCGTATCGAAAACTCTGTCAGACTCCGTCTTAAAGACACGATTTTGCGACCAATTTTTATTTTTCAAGTATACAAATACATTGTTTTTCTATGTATATATTGGGCCGGCAACTAAATAATTGCGGATTCTTTCCACCCTCGTCTCGTCCATATTTTGGCACGTAATAAACATTTCAGTATACTCTATAAAAATACAAATGACGCCACATCTCCGTCCGGAGACGAAACCCGCAATGACTTAGTTGCCGACCAAATACACGGTAGTAGTAACATCATCGTAGACGATACAAAAATTTTGATTGTTACACTAATTCCTGCCAGTGGGCCATTCTTTCTAGGTTTACTGAAAAAGTTTTGTACTCAATACTAGTTTAAGTTTTGATTCCCAACCGATTTGTTCCCGTTCATCGCGAGTCATCCTCCAGAACTCCTTATGCCCCCCCTCGTCGTGTCTCCGGCCAGAATCGTCGTCCAGGAAATAAAAGATATCCACCGATTGGACAGAACAAACATTATCGAAAGGGGGAAGACAGAAACGCGACCTTCCAGACAGAAGAAACCTTCACTCCGGTGGAAAACAATCTCCCCGGGGGTTTTTTCTTTTTTTCTTTTTTTTATTTTCCCAAGCCCAACATTTGCAAACGCGCTTTCCTCTTTTCACTCCCAGGCCGCCCGAGACCGTCCCAGCTCCATTCAAGCTCCGGTTATATAAGAATTTCGAGGGCCACCGACAAAAGGAGATGGTACACGGCCGACACATTCTATCCCGATTTTTTTTTTTTTTTTTTTAATCACGCCGTCCGACAGACGAAGGACACGGCGCTTCGCGGACGGCCTTCGGTCTTATTCAGATCTGATTTGAATTTTAAATCGCTCGGCGCAGCGACAAAAACCTTATGTCAGAAACAATTGAAACGATAAATTTAAATTCCAAAAAAAAAAAATTATACAGCATTCACGCCAGTTGGCAAGTTTATTAACTGAATAGTGTACATTCGGTTGTATTTGAAAAATTATCGGGAGCTTTGCGCGGAATCAAATGCACCAACAGAGCTAGACTAGTTTAACATACCTGTTTTGTCGTCTGCGAGGGGTTGGAATACCCCTTCATCACAAAAATATATCTCAAAATAATATTTGTTGGACTTGCGTTTGATTGCACAAAATGTCTAGCTCTATTGTAGTTCTGTGGTGTTTTTCTGTTTCCTCTCGCCGGTTTGGTCTTCTGCTGGACCGGTTTCGGCCGTTCGCCACCTTCAGTAGCGCTGTGTCAGTCTCACTGTCGGCACTTTGGGTGTTTTTCGTGCATCCTGACACGAACACCACAGTAAAAGTGACAGTGACACAGTGCAGTGAGGATGCCCCCCGAAAAACATCCAAAGTGACGACAGTGACTGACACCGCGCTACTGAAGATGGCGAGCGGCCGAAACCCCGGTCTAGCGAAAGAAAAACACCAGAAACCTACAAAGAGAGCTAGACATTTTGTGCAAACAGACGCAAGCCCGACAAAATATTATTTTGAGATATATTTCTGCGATGACGGGGTGTTTATTATCATTATCATATCTAAAGTATTTATCGCAGTTTAGAAGTCAGTATCACTTCAGTGCCAATTTTTCTGTCTATGATAGGTGTATAGTCAATATATTAGGGGTAAGTAATCAACATTTTGACTTTGGAATTCATTTTATTTTGCTAAAAAAGAAACTTTAATTTAATTAATCTACTATATATTCACCGATATTATCGACAACCCCCCGCCAATTTTCCGGCAAATTTTCGATTCCCCTCTTGTGAAGAACTCGTCGAAGACCAAAATCCGCCTTATCAAATTGTCGATTACTTTTGGGCGCGAATAGTTTATATATGCATCTAATGGAACTCTTTAGAAAGAACAAAGAGATCGGTGATTCTGTGACCTTGGCAAGGTTGCCGTGAACACTATTAGAGAGGGGTCGGGGGCGGGGGTGGGGGTTGAGGGAGGGCATTAAAAGGGGAGAGCCTTTGAGTCAACTTTCAACCGGCTTACGCACACACCTTAACGGACAAGGTCGAACTGAGTGTGTACCCGACGCCATTTAGATAATCCTTATTTATAGAGACGATTGCCCCGTATTGACCAAAACAGAACCGATACTCTGTCGTTTCTGTACGGAACAATAAAATAATCAAAAAGCCGACATGTTGATAAATCTTATATCGGTAGTGAAATACAGTGTGAAACCGACATAAGGTATAGGAACTATAAGGTATTCCCAGACATCCAGAGATTGCATACAGAGATTTCGATCGAAAGCCCTTCGAGCCATCCTCAATGCTCCCCGATATATTAAAAATATAATAAAATACCGGTTCCTGAAGTTTCGTTACCCGTCCTACACTACAATGTGCAATCGAATATTGTTTATATCCAAGTTATTTTTAACAAGATGACAGTATATTTTTATCGATTCCAGTTACAACCAATCATCCACACGCCAAACAATGAAGAAATATTAATCGTTTAAATTAATTGTTTTCCTATCGCTGCGGCGTACAATCGGAAATATAAGGTCGTTTTGAGGTTTGTTGACGATAATTCGACGAATTACAATTAATAATTGAGGCCTGTTGATGATAACGTCCCCTTAGCGTAGCGTGACCCGAGAGGGGGGGGGGTGGGGGTGGGGAACCTATTTATGAAGGACTATCGACGGGGATGATTGGTGTGGTGGTCGAGAAAGGGGTTGAGGGCGGAACAACCGACCCCCGTGCCAAGGTCGACCCACACATCCCCCGCACACACACACACACACTCACCCCTCGTCACGTGGAAACAGTTTGAAAAAACCCACCGATATTACAGTCTCGAGGATCGTGTAAACTGTATTATTGGTTCTCAGTAGATTAAATTAAAGCAGGATGAAATTAGAATTGACCCGACTGCAACTATAACTATTTCCAACTGCAGGAAAACGCTGTGTAAAGGTCCTCTGTTAGCAATTCCAGTCTATTACAGAATTTCCACTAGGTTTAAATACAACCCGAGGTGGACAATACGAAATACAACAATGACTGGTAATCCCAAGAGGTCTGAAGACCGCCCACCTCCAGGTACAAATTTACAAGTAAGGTACAAGGACTGTTTGTATTGGGTAAGACGTAGAAAGGGGTACAAACATGTTATAATCCCAAGTGTATGTGGGATTAGTTTAACATACCTGTTTTGTCTGCGAGGGGTTGGAATACCGTAGGTTTGTTGTGTTTCTGTCTCCTCTCGTTCGCCGGTTTGGTCTTTTGCTAGACCGGTTTCGGCCGCTCTCGCCATCTTCAGTAGCAGCGGTGTTAGTCGCTGTCGGCACTTTGGATGTTTTCGGGGCTGTACAGTGGTGGTTGTCAGTTTGTCCTGTGTATATATACGTATTTTGTTATTGTGTTATTGGGGAAAGAATTGTAATCCTATTAAAGGAACTCAACTCACCCTTTATGATCGACAATCCGACTTACACTTAAGCGGATTAACAAAATCCCATACTCCCTCAACTCAAATAGGACAAACCACATTCCCCAATAACACAATAACAAGATAAGTATATACACACACACACAAGACAAACTGACTCGAAAAACATCCAAAGTGCCAACAGCGACTAACACCGCTGCTACTGAAGACGGCGAGAGCGGCCGAAACCGGTCTAGCAAAAGACGAAACCGGCGAACGAGAGGAGACAGAAACACCACAAACCTACCCCGTATATAGGATTCTTCGGTCGGACCCTGAGGACGGGACCGGTAGGGGGGTTACGAAACGTCGGACGACACCCCCGGAAGTTAAGGGCACGTTGGGGCTCGCTTATTGGGTTTCCAAAGACAGGAAATATCCCCGTCCGGGCAGGCGATCAACCCGAGGTCCTTCCCACAGTATTACGCAATCCTGCCGGAAATTGGTGACATTTTAGGTTCACAAAGTCCGTAATCGACAAATTCTACTATTTCCAAATATGTAGGGGCCGGTTGAATTTTTTAACAATAGCAATATATCTAAAATAATCTAAAATATATGTAGCTCAAGCGAGGACATATTTCCCAGCCTAGTGCCAAATAGGATAAAGTATTTACTGTTTCATTAGATACAATTAAAAACGAAACAATTGAAACAGTTTTAATCTGTTTCGTACCGACGATTGATTTCAGGCGATATTGTGCAGTACCGCGGGGTCATTTCCTGTTAAACAGAAATTAAAAAAAAAACAGGGTGTATACTGTTATCAGCGCTCTTATCACCGTTTCGATTAGGCCGATATCGGATCCTTGAAATCTCGGTTGCGTCAATACTCTGTCGTGTGTGTTTTTTCGGCTTCCCGATTCAGATTTGTGCCTAATCTCGAGGTGTTTCGGCTTAAAAGCTTTTTCCCTCCAATAGGCAACAGGTAAAGTGTACACTGGACAGTTTACACGGGCGAAAAAAGGCGTGGAATTGACACCGGACGCGTGTACCGCTTATCGTTGACTAGTTCGGTGCCGTTTTTATTATTGTATATAATTTTTGTAACAACCGTTGTAACTTCCGAGGTGGGATACTTCGGGACACTCGAAGGATTTCTGCCCTTTCCGACGTTTCGAAACTATTAACGATACCTTCATCAGGACTGTGGAACAGGTCCCAAAATTAACGCAAGATTTCAATTTGCCACAATTCTTGCAGTAGAGTTGGCAACCGTATTTTTTAAAAAAAAAACCATTCGACAGCCGATAGTTTAGGGTCAGTACAAATGGGGGCGTTACACGATAGAACAACGTGTTTTCATTGATGAACAATATTTCAGAAATAATGAAAGTTTGGCGGCCACAGTTCGATTCACATCCTATGCATGGATTTGGGGTGTCAATCCCAATTTTTCTTCCCGAATATCCCTATTGAAATTGTTTTTCTCGATTGCCACTGCCGGGACTTAGCCAGTGAAATGAAATCGGCGAATCTGTCTGAGTCGGTCCGTTATCTATTTCGATAATGGGGCCGGCCGGCCGCCGTCACTGTTGATTCCCAACAACGCCCGTTCTGCAAGTGACAGATCAATTTAAACCGGTTTAAATAACAGAAACCGGGGAGGGGGCCAATACCGGTTGTGGGACAAACGCTATTCGGAACTTTCGGTGCACTTTCTGAAATGACCCGCCGATCCCCATTTTAATTGGATCCTCCTTCAGTGCCGACATTTCGTTTAAACACTTTCAATATTGACGAAATCGGATTTTCGTACGAATAAAAATTTTCAAGACTCACTTTTGACTTGAAATCAGGAAATCCATATTTCTGATAATCCCGAGTTCTGGTCCGCTCAATTATATTTAAATCAAAGTATTCGCACAACACTTGAGTTGACCAAAATTTGTTTATTTTCTGCGATATATCTGTGTGTATTTAAAATAAAAATTGAGTATTTGTAACAAGTTGTCCAGGAACAAACTATAAGTTCACGTGTCGGTCACTGGAAGAATCCTGTGAATAGCAAGGGGTACCGGGCCTGCCGAAATTGGGAGCTTGTTACTGATAATAATAATTATTATTTATTTAAACAAATATACAATAAATGTATACCAGATCACTTTTACAACAGGATATTCAACAATATCCTGATACATCTTTTATATATTGGGTATTGGGCCGTTTTCCTCGTTCGACAATTACCGTCGTACGGACAGACGATCGAACGTTATTCGAGCACTCGAAACACGATCATATCCTCTCGACTCGACGCCCATCCTTGAATTGTCGAAGACGTCTTCCGTCCGTCCTCGAATTGAACACACTTGAATACATCGTCTACGATAGTCTGGGTTTATTTAAAGAAAAATAAAGTGTTTGCAATCTTCTAATCCTGACAAATCCGACACAAACACTCTGCACACAACTGAGAACCTGATCCAAGTAAAAGTACACAGGATTACAATTATCATATTTATTCATATATTGATCGCCTAACTTCGGTTGGGATCGCCTAATACTTCGGGGAAGGAAATCGGTTATTCCGAGATTTTTACCGCCCCCTCTGGAAGAATTTTCACCCCCTGTATTCCTTCTGCATCTTTTACCGTTACCATCATCATTATATATATATATATATATATATATATATATATATATATATATATATATATACGCCCCATAGGAGGGTATCGTTAATCCTATGAAAGTACTCCGAGGTAATTTAAACCTCTCTGTGTGATCTAAACCCAGTAATTGATCTAACGTCATTGAAAAAGTGTAATATAAATTTAACAATACGTAATAAATAAATCGAAGATTTACTCTGTGATTCAAGTGAAGGAACACAGTAATATTGGGTGTACCCAAAAGTAATCGACATTTTGACTTTGGAATTCATTTTATTTTGCTAAAAAGAATTATTAATCCACTATATATTCACCGATATTATCGACAACTCTCCCCGTCCACTTTTCCGGCAAATTTAACTAAACTAAGACCAAAATACATCCTATCAAATTGTTGATTACTTTTAGGTAATCACCCAATATAATTAGCGGATACATTTTATACCATTTGGGTTCACGTAATACTCAGTGGAAGAAAATAATTTTATTGTTTAACGTGGTTCTGCAGCTCTATCCTGATTCAATTCATTTCTATATTTTGCGCCCTTTCGAGAGATATATTTCGCCCAATTGTTGCCAACGGCATTATAATGTCTACGGTTATAATATTATTTATTTTCAAACCGTTCTGTAAGGAGGCTAATTTTCGGTCTTATTCGACAATCGGTTTATCGCGCTCGATTTGAGTGGCAAATATCGCGTTATTCGAGGCACTCGTATTTTTTTTTTTTTCCAATTCCTGCTGAAGATAAAAAAGAAAACGCCGAGAAGTGACATGCAGTGAAATGTGTCTGTGTGTGTGTGTGTGTGTCTGTGTGTGTGTGTGTTATTTTCAGGGTCAAGTAGGCCCTGTGTGTTTTATCTGTTATTGGGTGTTTGCGGCTGTGTCGGGGCTGATAAGGGAGGTCTAGATCCCCGGCCGACCTTCGGAGATAATTTCGTCGTCAACTTTTATCAGCGGGGGCGTGGAATTGGGGGGGCCTTCTCCCCGGTTTCGGAATCGCGCGGAAATTCCGTTACGGCGGGTTCGGGACGACACATTTTTTTTTGTTCGGACGAGTCGCTTTTTCGGACTTCGGTCAATTGGCCGGTAGGACAATTAGGGGTTGAAACGATGTGAGGCCGAACAGATTCATTTCGAGTTTGATCGAACGTTTTTGCATTCATAATTGAAATGCAAACAAAAAATTATGCGATATTAACTAACAGAAGGGAGGACAAAGCGAAAGGGATAAAACAAAGTATACCGAAGTGAGCCATTACAATTGCGCCAGAATATAATAATGACCTTAAAAAACACTTTACGGGGAGGACAAGTGTCACTCGATTTATCCAATTCCTGGTATATTGAGTCGCCTATCGGGGTTTACGCCGTCGTCAGTAGCACCATCCTGCGGCCTCTCTGTAGGCCCGATGCGATTAAATTGTTCCGTCAAATATTAAATTTTATGTCGACGTCTCTTCTGTCGTTCGTAACGATAATAATTATTATAACAATGTTTCATATAAGGGAAATCGTATTTTTCGTATCCGTTGATATTGAATTTAATCGCCTCGTTAGATTGGCACCAAGGCTTAAAACGATAATTGTTAAGATAGGACAGCAACGATTTCGGATACGAGGCGGAAAAGTGTAAATTTGTATGAAAATCTTGAGGGAGACAGGGATTTTTCCCGGTGACGACGTCGGAATAAATTCCTGGGTTTGGGGCGGCACGTCCGTACGTGGAAAAACGAGATAGTGGGGGTTTCCTTTCGTCGGAAAAACGATAAAGAGGATAGAGATATAGGCGTTCCTCAGGTGGGAATCCGAACTCATCGGTATCTTAATACCGGACCGGTGAGCTCATATTTATTATTTTGTCCCCGTTGTTGCGCAACAACTCCGAGTGACATTTCTATATTTAATTTGACACTGACGTACATAATTTAACGGTAACGCGAACGGGGTAATGCGCCGAATTCGGTAACTTGAGAACCCTAACTGTCCGGATGCGGAGGATAGCGATCGTGACCGGGATGAGCGCGATGAGAAGGAACAAATTTTTTCAGAATCTATTAGCTGTACCCAAAAGTAATGACAATTCGATAAGATGCCTTCTGGTCTTGAGGAGTTCTTCAAGAGGGAATAGAAAATTTGCCGGATAGTAGTCGATATATATCGGTGAATATACAGTAGATTAATAATTAAAGTTTCTTTTTTAGTAAAATAAAATGAATTCCAATGTCAATATGATGTATACTTTTGGGTACCACTTATAAGTCACCGGCCAGTTTTGACGGCAAAACATTCAAAATTGGACCCATATAATCGTTTTCGACTCGTCAGTATCAGTTACTTACTTCTCGTCGGGTACACGAAAATGTATATATAGAATTGCGAAAATTCATCCGACTGTTTTTACACGAGCTGGGCCCGAAAATTTAATTATCTCAGACGTCCCATTCGGTCGTATATATATATATATATATATATATATATATATATATATATATATATATATATTTCGTAATTCGACGCAATTCTTCGGTAATCGGAACGATAAGCGGAATAGACGATGACGGCCGAGTCCGTGTTTTCCCCAACGAACCCCCGTTTTTCCGGCATCGACGCGCTCTCCAGGTCGGAAAAACCGGTTGAACAGAACGCGGATTTATATCAACAACAATGATAATAATAATGAAGCGGGCGAACGGTTAGCGGAGGACTTTCAAGAGCTTTCATAGGTTACGTTCAAGGCAATACCAAGGCCGGGTATAGATACAACAACACCCTTCCAACTTGCATACCAAACTACAAACATCCCGCCAACATCCTCCACTCTACAATATATACTTATATACTTTAGATACATCAATATATAGGGCACAATTTATATGTTATAAAGAGTTTGAACAAGACAAACGGTACGTACAACAGAAGGTTTCGGCCTCCCGAAGTGACGTTTTTCCCCCCGTGCGTAACGTCAGGAACATATAAAGAGGATAAACGGGAACCTCTCGCGTACATTCGATAAGGTATTATCAATCGGATGCAAGTGATAAGGTCAGATATTCAAAGTTTCACATCGAATTGTATAATGAATTGAGTTTTGGGCTCTGATTTTCGAGAATTCTGAAGACCGAAAGGTTTATAAATAATCGAAATTATCGAGAACAGTTCCGCCGGAATGATGCATTCCATTGGGCGGATGCACAGAGTGCACCAGAAGGCCGATGCGTTTACAGTTAGAACGCGTCTGTGTCCGTTCCTCTGCACAGTCGGCCAGCTTGAATTCTATGTCTGGTGGCCGTGAGGCTCCTCGCTCCCTCCCTCCCTCCCTCTCTCTCCCTCTCTCTCTCTCTCTCCCTCTTTAACGTTCTCGGCACTCCAGTCACCTGGAGGGTTGGCCTTAGCTCCAATCACTTCCCGGTTCCGTCACCGGCGTCCTTCGGGCCGCTCTAAGACCTCTTCCGCTCCTCTTCCCATCTCATTTCTTGAGCTCCCCCATCCCCATCCCCATCCCCTCGCCCCGTGAACACGGCCGCGGTTCCTGATTCCGAAACGCCTTGACTGATATTCGGCTGCACCTGAACAGACCTTGTCGCAGGTAAGAGGCGGCGGTTAAACGGAGCGGCCGACCCTGAATAGCGCACATGACCCAAGATGGCACCTGTTGTGCAACAAACGCGGGACGGGAATTAGAAAATCTTCAATAAAAATTGAGGGCAATACAAGTATTTTTAGCCGTAATACCAATGTACAGAAATTTAGAAAGGCCCGAAGGCATGTAACGATCAAATGTACTGTCATGATGTACTTCATAGAAAAATAAAGTGTACTTTTAGATTTATGTAATCGGTGCCACTCATTCGGTTTCGAATTATACGACCTGACCTATCCCAACCGAAACTGACCTAACCGAACCTGATTTAACCGGTCAGGTTGGGTATAATCCCGAATTAGAAACGATATAAAAACTGTAGTTCATAAACTACAGTCAACTCTCTCTCTCTCTCTCTCTCTCCTGTTATTTCAGGGGACAATCGAGTGTTGAAAGAATTTCGCCGTTTTGCTGAATTCCTGTCGCTATCGCCGTGTAAAATAAACACGAAGGATTCCATTCGTTTGAACTCATACAGTAAAACGACGTTTTTGCAGTTTCTAGACGCGGTCGAAAAATTATCGAAAAAAAGGGGGGGAAAAAAAATACGGCCTGCGGATTCGTAAACCAGAAACGATTCCGCATCTTTCAACGTAAAGAAAATTCGGGGGGGAGGGGGGGAGGAGGAGGATTTCTTTCCGGGAACGTTCTCTTTAATAAGATTTCTTCTATCTGTAAAAATTTCTTCCGATAAAAACCGCTAGAGTTTTGATCGATTGAGTAATAGTGACGTCTGAAAATACCGGCCGCCACTATTTTATATAATTTCTAGTGAAATTCCTGTTCAATATTCGCAGGCAATTGATAATCAAGTGTCTACTAATGTCCGTACCCCTAATTTTCGATTCTCCCCCTCTTGAAGAACTCCTCATGACCGAAATACGTCTTATCGAATTGCCGATTACTTTTGCCTATACCTGATATGCTGGCCTGAAAAGTACGTTACTTTCTCCCCTTTCGTATATAGTCCGACTTCCGGGCGCGAAATTGTCGATTTTACCGTCCGGTTTTACTGGAAATTGTAATTGCGATCCGGCAGAACTTTCTCCGCGTAGATCGCCTCGACTAGCACTTAAGTGTCCGACCTGTTGGCCGGGACGTACGCGGCGATCGCTAACCGCCAGCCGAAGTGCCAGTTATATAGAGAGCACTTCCTGCTCAGGCTTACGGCTTTCGCTCTGAAACGTTATGTAAATATACGTGCACTATTTTATACATCGTTCGGTAATGATTCGAATCTAGGACAGGATTGGAGAACAGCCGACACGTAATCCTGAAAATAATCCTGGAAGGAAAAAAATCCTGGAATAGCAGCAGGGGGCCATAATCCCGGCTAATCTAGGTTCTTACCACAGTATCGGACTTAATACTCGTACTTATAGATGTATAAAAGCTCGCTGAATGAAAAAATCATGAAAGGGAGTGGGGGGGGGGGGGTTGAAAAGTGATTTTGTCTTCTGCAAAAAAAAAAAAAACCTCCAACAAATAGCTTGAACCGACAATATTTCGCAATAATTACTGCCGGAATGTACTACGGCGTACAGAGAAAACAGGTGCAATTACATCTCCGTCTGGGAGGGTGAATATATATATATATATATATATATATATATATATATATATATATATTGCGCAATCGGGCTAGGCCTTTCCAGTATTGAGCCACAACTGTCGGTGTACAAATTATACAGAGTATTATACAGTACAAATTATACAAATTATACAGAGTGGCCGACACAGCCACATCGGCCTATCACACTTTAATAGCTCGCTTAAATTGCCCGATCGCCTCCTCCATCAATTTCATAGAGTAAAACTATTTCACTCCATCTGTCCATGGCCGAAATTATATTTCCGCCCGATCGACAGGCTGGAACACGGCTCGAGTTTCCCGCCGAAGTCCCGAGTCACCGAACGAATAATTAAAGGAAAAATGTAACGGAATTGTTTGAAAACAGTTTCACTAATTGCAGCCAAATTCGGCTCTTACTAGTTCCAAGACCGCGAGACTATTTCATCCGACAGAAATGTCATTTTGAAACCGCGCACTCTCGACACATCTTCAGTAGTCTCTTGCTAGACGCTGGCAATAAAATGGTGATATGGATTACGTACGTTCAGAACACTACTAATTAGTCGGTTGGGTTTCAACCGTGTTAAACAGTTCTGATGAACTTGCTAATAGAATTCACTATTCACTCAAATCATTCGGAAAGGACGTTTCAACTTGTTGATCCGTCACAATTCCTGTATTTTCCTGGATAAAAATATTAAATACCTAATTCAAATTATTGTTAGAGTTGTGATTTTTCCAAGCGGTCAGTCGAGTGGGCGAAAGGTAGTTTTATTTCATTACTATTGGGCCCGGGTGAAAGTTATTTTTTCACTTTTCGGTTGTACCAAAAACTGCGGACCCAATTGTAGCGGCGAGGGTCCTTTCTAATTCCGCCATCCCGAAAACCATTTACTTTTACTTCCAGGATTTTGGTTTTTCTTGGATTACATTTTCTCCACCAGACTTTTCAGTCTGAACAGACCGGTGGTCTGGCCTGATTGCCGCCGATTCGGGGGGCATCTAAAAACCTAGACCGGTAGATCAACGTCTAATCTTGTCTAATCGATCAAAATATCCCTTATAATCTATTCAATTCAGTTCGGATTGGCCGAAAAAAAATTGGTCTTTTCGTGAAAACTGATAGGGAAATGCGAACGGGAAAAATGGGCTCGGGGCCAAACAGACCGGCCACCAAATACAGACCGGTCGGCCAGAGATTTCTGGCTATAACGCCAAGGATTAGCAACACAACAAACTATTCCGAACCGCTCCTAAATTAGGAACAATTTGTTCCGAGTTGGGGACACAGTAACAGACGCCATTAGAGTGCCCGGAAAATATGGGTCGTAACCTGACGCTCTTTCGCGCCCTAAATTATATTAAACCCTTATTGAAATATCTTAGCAGAAAATAGGTCTGTGACCGTTTAAAAAACTATATAACCGGACACAGGTTTGAATTATCCGTCGTTTCTTTCCAGTGGAGTAAATCAAGAAATTAAGTCCTAAAAATAACAGTACCATTTATGATGTTACACCAGTAGTGGGCGAGCCCCTTCCAGCTGTTGCATGTACACAAAATTTATTGTCACACGTTTCCTGAATAAATTTAAATAAATTGAGATATTTGAGAGAAGGTTTTTTTCCCTTGGCGTCGGCCCGGACTTTAATGTTTTGAAGCTCAGTTCGAAATGGATCATTTATAATTTTTTGAAGTCATCGACGTTTGGAAAATCGGGGGGGGCCAAAAAAACTAAACAGATACAGGTCTCATTGAGAAAATATAACGGGTTTATATCATACTGTTTTGAATCGAAACAGTTTAGATTCGATGGCAGAACGAATAGACAGTTCCATTGGAGGGATAATAGTGAAATTTATTTTGAAAATTCCTATAGATTATCCCTTCGCAATTTGCAGTAAACGGTAAAGTTGAATAAAAATAAGAGTAACAGAGTGTTAATTCAGCCGTTTGTGACCCGATACAGATGTTTTGCCGGGTTTACTTTCTCCTCGAGCTGGGGCACTAGCACTAGCACCAGCACTAATACCAACCAACCAGCAATTCCGTCCAGATAGGGACAGACTTTCGCTTTTGTTCTTCACGTCTTTGGCCCCAATTGTACCCGCCGTTCCAGTTCTGTGCAGGATGCTCGTACAATTTTCGGGGGTGGGGGTAAAAGTCCCGGAAGGGGAAGTTTTCATCCCGAACCCGCAATACACGTTTCGCATAAGCGGCTCTAGCCTGTGACCACGAAATGGGGTCCTTTAAACATTATAATTCTCAACTTGGTCTTCTCAAGGTACACAACACCAGCGATACGCCACGATCTGGTAACGATGTCGGAGTATTCCGACGTACAGGATTGACACTGAAGTAACCCGATTGAGTTGGCGCGATGTACGAGACCATCTCTGATTATTCTACGAAAATTGCGTCGTACAGAAAAATGACGCCTCCTAAAAAATCCATTATACTTCGTAAAATCGTCAACGATTTGAATCGAACTGTGGCCGCCAAACTTCCATTATTTTTGAAATATTTTTCAACAACGAAAACACGTCGTTCTATCGTTTAACGGCCCCCATTTGTACTGACCCTAAACTATAGGCTGTCAAATGGGTTTTTTCAATACGGTTACCAACTCTACTGCAAGAATGGTGGCAAATTAAAATCTTGCGTTAATTTTGAGACACCCCTTACATGACGATGGTTATGACGCCACCAACCAAGAGAAACGGAATGAAATTTCTGAAAATTCCCTTTTCTTAAGTAGGTTTATCATTGATTCAAAACTGTAAAAATATAAAACGTATTGTATCTCCTCCGTATCCTTTCAGGATTCGTAGTGCCGGTTCCTCCTCCGTCTTCGGCAGGATTACCAAACTTTAATTTTGTAGTGTAGCTATAAATTTTTTAGCGATGAAGCAGATTTTCACCTCGATTGTGATGAGTACCATCTGTACTGATCCTAAACTGTCAGCTGTCAAATGAATTTTTTTTTTTTTTAATACGGTCGCCAACTTTACTGCCAAATTCAAATCTTGCGTTACTTTTGGCCTTTACAATCGGCTTCGGGAAAGGATCGTATCCTGGA
Source organism: Lethocerus indicus (assembly GCA_019843655.1). NCBI lineage: Eukaryota > Metazoa > Arthropoda > Insecta > Hemiptera > Belostomatidae > Lethocerus > Lethocerus indicus. Next base: position 2,251,878 of record JACDQD010000003.1, read on the forward strand.
AAATCCTGGAAGGGCGAAAACGTCGCCCCCCCCCTCAACTTCGCATATCGTTTGGACAACGTAAACACTCTCAAAACGCGCTATTACCGAACGGGGGGGGGAGGAGCGCGCTGGATGTTGCAATACCGCAATTATTGTCTTTTTTTCTTTTTTTTGGTTTCTCCAACCTGCGGAATGTCATACAGCCTTGCTTATCTTTTGACGCGTAATTATCCGTCCAATCATCCAATCGCTTAAAGGTATAATACTCTATAGAGCCGAGGTCGCCGCACACAGACGGAGACACACAGACGATTCAGACGATTAAAACAACAAACCGGCATTCCGAGTATTGGACGACGATACGGGGAAAGACAATTCTAGAAATGTAAACTCGGTACTGCGATGTCGACATTTGCTCAAGGTCGGACTTATAATATTAATCATGCCGTTCGCATCCCCTCGGCTTTATGCTAGCGGTTCAGGTATACGTTTCGACCGAAATATCGGGTCGACAACTGAGTAATCGCGGAATTCACCGACAAGTGGCGTTGTACACATTTTTAAGTTATGTCAACAACTTTGCGCAGATAAGATTCTTCGATAGGTTACTATTCGGGCCTTTCTGAAACTTTTTAAAAGGCGAGGACGTCCAGTGGAGGTCCGACGATGACCGAACAAAGGCCGTTATCGATTCGGATCGCCGTAGTTCGACAAAGGGACATTGCAGAGCACTGTGTTGACGTACATTACTGGTCCGCGGTACAGAGGCAAATCATATTATTTTCGGGCGGAAATATACGTTTTTAAGAATAGACCGAAATCGGGCGAGATGTGTAAATTGTACCGAAGCCAAGATCCCAATTTGCTGCGGCTCAATTCCGTCCGTGTCCTTTTAACGCGTTACGTCAGCGGGCGATATTCTCCCCGCCGCGTTCCTAGTCCAGTCGACACGACACGTAGACACACTGCATTTTGGCCAAGTTTCAAGAGCGGGCGCGCCGAACACACCGTTAGCTGTGGCAAGGTCGCCGCCGCCGCCGCCGCCGCCGCCGCAACACCGCCACAAGTGGCTAAGTTCAAGGCCGCGTCATCTCCCTCCCGCGCGCAGACAGGCCGTACTTCTAGCTCGGCGGCCCTACTTAGTAGTATAGGGGCCGGAGTGTCACCTGCCAACCGCACCGAGGTTGACCACCTCTGGCGTTAGCATTCCACCGGTATACCTCCGTCCGACGGACTTTAACACACTGGGGTATACGCCCCAACAATACGGCCGTTTCCCAGGTCAGAATTTCAGGTCGAGGAACCAGTCGGCGGGAGAAAAAAGTTTCACGAACGTCGGGTGGCGTTGTACATATTTTTTAAGCACGTCAACACAGTTTGCGCAGATAAGCCCTAGATGCTCCACTGCGATGTCCCTTGTCGAACTAAGGCGATCCGAATCGACAACGGCCTTCGTTCATCGACCTACCCACTACTGGACGTCCTCCGAGCGTTCCTCGTCTTTTAATGAAAAATTGAACGACCGGTACCGACAGTGCCGTCCTTTTAAGGCTTCGCATCGCCGTACAGGGCGTTAACACCTTTGGGAAAATAAAAAAAAGTAAAACGTGACGAAAAACCCTCATCACTTCGGTTCAATGTAATTTCGATAACGGATGTTTCAGAAAGGACCAAATAATGACGTATCGAAGAATCTTATCTGTGCAAAAAATATGTACAACGCCAGGCCGTGTCCCGGTCCTGGAATATAACACGGAAAATTACATTGAACGATATTAAATCAGATGAAATAATACAAAAACACTTGCTGAAAGCAATATTTGAATTTTCATTAGTGAAAATATGGGGAAATAACGAGTGTTTGTCGAATACCGCAGTTGTCTCTTTGGTTTTGTCTTTTTTTCTAGACCGGTTTCTGCCACCTCTTTGTGAGTGGGGTATGGGGTGAGTCACTCGGGCATATCGGGCCGCTTGTAGGGCGTCCCGGCCGCAAGGTCACTCCGGAGGCAGTCCTGTTTGTCTCCTGTAAATATGTGTATATAAATATGAGTTCACTCTTTGTTCTCTGTGACGGCGTTTTCGAAACTTCTTCGGTAGATCCGAAAAGTCTCTTTTGTCGAGCTGAATTAACGCGTGTTTATTGTATGGGATACGTGTCCACTCTCTTCACCTTATACTACTCGGACGGATCAAAATAGTCCAGCCAAAAGACTGGCGAGAATTTCCGATTTTTCTCCTGGATTTTCTCCTGAAGATTTCGTCCTTTCGACGAGAGAGGTTTTCCGCGCCGCGTAAAAAAAAAAATATGGTTGGATAAATGCGACCTCCTCAACGCGCGGGTCGAGCCCCTCGTGCCGGATATTATCAATTGGATGCAAGTGATAGAAACTGGGGAGGATATAAGGGCCGTTCAATGCTGCGCGACGACCTCGGTTGGCATTGCAGGATTTTGAAGGAGACAACCCCCTCCGAGAGGGCGGCAGTTGGAATTAGCGAAAAACCCTCTAACGTTGGGGTGGTTTACTGTTGTACCGGAGGGACAACGCTCGAGTTCCGTAGTACTGGGAGTGTTGTTCGAAAACGTTGTTTAAGGGGCGGCGGCCTTGGTCGGAGTACGGGAACGCGTTGACCTATTGGGGTGCCCCTGACGGAGACGGTCAGAGAGAGAGAGAGAGAGAGAGAGAGAGAGAGAGAGAGAGAGAGAGAGAGAGAGAGAGAGAGAGAGAGAGAGAGAGAGAGAGAGAGAGAGAGAGAGAGAGAGAGAGAGTTCAACCGAGGGTCCTCAGTCACCCGGCTCCGGATCACACGTTACTTCTGTCGGACGGCGCCAGAGAGAGAGAGAGAGAGAGAGAGAGAGAGAGAGAGAGAGAGAGAGAGACGAGAAAGTAAAATTACAAACCGATCGGCCGTTTACAGTTAGCCGTACGGCCTTCACGGCGAGAGATAGTGTGGGCCCGAGCCCATGACTGGTGTGTCCCGGGGCGTACACTACTGTACAGTAACTGTACCCTAACTTGGCTCTGACGCAAACCCCCTCCTGACACACACACACACAGACTTGGGCTTAATATAAATGCAAATTTCCAATCAGCCACGCAATACACCGTAATACCACCTGCACAAGTAACATAAGTTTTAACGATTCTCAAAACGGCTCAAAAGTGCTCTCTTCTGCGAGCATTCTGCTCACTTAACTCTTCAGTTACCTTGACTCGAAGGAAAATAAAGTATTTGTGTAACCTTGACTGCAGACGACACGACCGCAGGTAACGGCGGCGCAGGTAAAATACCGCAGTAACAGAAATAATGGACTTTATCGATAATGAGTACTTTCCTGGTAAAGGAAGCGCTAAACTGAAACAGCTCCGGTAAGCTTAAAAACGAATTCTGACCCAATATACCCATGTATACCTGATTATACATTTTCAGCATTAAAACTCGGTACAGGTTCGATATATACCCGTCTGGGGGGTGACATCAATTACAACAATGTTATTATAATGTCGCGCGGCAGTTTTCCCTTTTTGTTTTTTCTTTTGCCAGACCGGTTTCGGCCGTTCGCCGTCTTCAGTAGCCGTCAATATGGCGACAACTCGCTCGTAAAGTTCTGCGATCCTGGGCATAGTCAACGTGTGAGACGTTCAATGAGGACGGCGAGCGGACGAAACCGGTCTTGAAAAAATAAGAAAAACCGTCGGGAGCGGGACAGGAAGATCGTGAAAACAACTAATATAATTGTTTAATATACCCGTTTTGTGGTCTGCGAGGGGTTGGAATACCGTAGGTTCGTGATGTTTCTGTCTCCTCCCGCCGGTTTGGTCTTTCGCCAGACCGGTTTCGGCCGCTCGCCATCTTCGGTAGCGCTGCGTCAGTCACCGTCGGCACTTTGGATGTTTTTTGGGCATCCTCACTGCCCACTGTCACTTTCACGTGTACTGCAGTGACTGCAGTAACACCGCTACTGAAGATGGCGAGAGCGGCCGAAACCGGTCTAGCGAAAGACCAAACCGGCGAGAGGAGACAGAAACATCACGAACCTACATAATATAATTGTCTTTAATGTAGACGTATATATCTGTGTTATACGTAAGACCGGGGGTCTTGAAAAAAAAAACTGGTCGGATCGTGCCGATATCGAGTAGGGGCCGTACAGGGAAGGTCAAGCGGCGCTATTTCAGTTACAGGTCTATTATTAGCTAACGTTTTAACTAGAAACACCTCCAGCGCTTAAGCGCGCAGCTTCGGACTAGAGTAAGTTACGGGAGATTATATTCCGTATAGGAGTTAACGCTGTACTTCCGATTCCATCCACTGGATACGGCGAGCTACTGAACGTGGCGAGAAGCCGAACGGGGGCGGGAGAACAAATTACAGTCTTCGAGGAACCCCTAGAACTACACAAGGTTTCTTGTCGACGAACCCCATCCCAAAGTTAGAAAAATCTTAAAATAACATTTTGGTTCGTGGTGTTTCTTCTGTCTCCTCTCGCCGGACCGGTTTGGCGGCCGCTCGCCATCTTCAGTAGCGCTGTGTCCAGTCACTGTTGGCACGTTTTTCGGGCCGCATCCTCGCCGCGAAAGTCCCTGCCAACAGTGACTGAGCGCTGCGCTACTGAAGATGGCGAGCGGCCGCCAAACCGGTCTGGCGAAAGACCGGACCGGCGAGAGGAGACATCACGAAACACACGAAATCTACGGTATTTCAACCCCCTGGCAGACCACAAAACGGACAGATGTGTTAAACTAATTCTTTAAATTTTTAAATCAATCAAAGAAAAAGTATCGCTTCCCCACGAGGAGGGGATTGTTAAATCAAGGGGAAAAAAATCAAGCGGTTCTATTCGAGTGCATGATGTCAGAGGAGATACACTTATTCCAATAACCAGTGCGCCGAACGTTATTGGGGCGGATAAATAACGCGGTAATAACGGACGCCGATAATCCGTACACTCGTAATCAACTGTCTGTGATGAGTACACTTGAGTCGATGGCTCACTCTGTCTTTTTAAACAATTCAAATTGAAGGCAAATACGTCCTTATATATATATATATATATATATATATATATATATATATATATAAATCAACGTTTATGACTCAAAGTTGTATTCAATCGATCGAGTCGAAGACAGTCATATTCGGCATTGACTACATTAGTTGACGTTAGGTTTCTGGAATTGATAATGAATTCCCCGTACAATGACCGACAATTTTGAAGTTCATAAACGACATTTCCCCAACATATACGCCCTTTATGATATGCCGTAAGTGCGCGTCATATATATATATATATATATATATATATATATATATATATATATATATATATATATGATACGTGGGAAATAGACTCGCAACAAGTTGAAAAAGCGATTAGTCGCTTATCGCGAGAAGCGATAATGGGTTAATAATAAAAAAAAAAAAAAAAAAAATCGACCGCTTTATGAAGTAGACGCCCCGTGCTCGTGAAAGAACTAAAACATTTCTCAGTTATCGTACACTTTTTCAATCTCCAATGTTGATCTTCAGATCGGCTGTTATTGGATCGTCAATTAGGTTGATAATTGAGTGGGATAAGTCCTCGGTTCAACTTTGCGTCTGAAGTTGAATACAATTGAAATTGAATTCCGATCGTAGTTCGCTACAGCCCGAACATTAAGGCGGTACACGAAAGCAACGATGAGTACTTAAATAAAATTCTTGTGTGAAAGAGTTACGTACTCAATTTTTTTTTTTGTACAAACCTATACACATAAGTAAAAACATGTGATAATACTAATAATGCGTGTCATTTGTGCTCACACATATGCCTACGTAATAAGGTTGGATAAATTAATATATCCTACATATCATCGGCGCGAATCACACCTTTCTATCAACGTTTATGTTAAATATTAAATTGACAAAATTGAACTATAAAATCTATGAGCCGCGAGTTGTTATCGCGAGATATATAAAGAGAAAAAGAAGCGAAATCGAGCAGAGCTTAGTACGGTTTCAGTAAGAAATCTTCTAATCTCAAATAATACTTATTACGTGTATTTTATGCCCTCTAATGAAGGAGTTGAAACGCGGATAACGTTTAAATTTAATCTCGCTCAGAGATTTCTGAGTGAAAAAAAAATATATGATATACGCGGACTTTAACCGACATTTAAACGTGACAATTAAAATAGCATAAATGACCAAATGATGTTATGCTCGCCAATTTACAGACAGTGTATTTGTGACGTCACGGCAGGGCCGAATTCCAGTTAAATAAATGAGTTCTGGGGGGGTTCGAGCGGGGACGAGGCCCTTGAATGTCGGGGTCGGCCCTATATTAAGGGCGGGTCATGCACACACACACACACAGACACACAGACACACACAGACACACAGACACTCTGGCCGCCCCCGCCGACGCCATTATCTGCCAAGGTTGACGCCGACAATGAGTCACGGGCCAGTGCGCGATATCCACATCGTATCATGTCCAAATCGATAAAAATAAAATTCCCCGGCCGCCCCTACAGGCGCTGATATCAACAGCTAAGTATTATTAATTTAGACGACAGTTTAGTTCGTAAAATTCCATCGACAAAAAACACCGCTCAAATCCGACAATGTCAAAACTACTCGGTCAGAATTGAGCATAACCGGGTGAAATAAAATGGCTGAATATTTTTTTCTGTACCTCTGAACAAGCCTTAGAGTAACGCTAAACAGAAATGTATATGAAAATTGTTGTACTTTTTCTAACATTTTTTTTTAAAGTACTTTTTCGCTCGTGTCGTCTGTGTCAAGATTAGAAATACTTTATTTTTCGCCGAATAAAAGTAATTAAAGGGCGAAGGAAGAGACGGGTACCGGCTGTACCGTGTACGGTTGTATGATTCTGGACTTGAAGTATACAAGTTTACTTATAGCACGAAAATTCTGTCGTATCGGGCAGTTCTTTTAATGTTCTTATTATTGACGTTGATTGTCATTGAAGACTGTAAAACAAGAGGAAATTGTGGTGAGGTTAATGGCGGGTGGCATAATTGAGCATAACCGGGGAAAAAAAAAAATTAAAGACTGAATTTTTCTGTACCTCTGAACAAGCCTCAGAGTAACGCGAAACAGAAATGTATATGAAAATTGTAGGTTCGTGATGTTTCTGTCTCCTCTCGCCGGTTTGGTCTTTTGCTAGACCGGTTTGTCGGCCGCTCTCGCCATCTTCAGTAGCGCTGTGTCAGTCACTGTCAGCACTTTGGACGTTTTTCGGACATCCTTTTTGACAGTGCAGTGAGGATGCCCAAAAACTGCAGCCGAAACCGGTCTAGCAAAAGACCAAACAGCAGCGAGAGGAGACACAGAAACACCACGAAATCTACGGTATTTCAACCCCTCGCAGACCACAAAACAGACAGATATGTTAAACTATATGAAAATTGTTACGTTTCTGTCACTTTTTTGTATATATAAATATACAAACTGACAATTTTTCACCGTAGTTTTGTTGTGTTTCTGTCTCCTCTCGCTGCTGTTTGGTCTTTCGCTAGACCGCGCTACTGAAGGTGGCGAGCAGCCGAAACCGGTATTCCGACCCCTCGCAGACCACAAAACAGTGATGTTAAACTGACAATTTTTTTAATATACCTGTTTTGTGGTCTGCGAGGGGTTGTGGTCTCCTCTCGCCGGTTTGGTCTTTTGCTAGACCGGTTTCGGCCGCTCTCGCCATCTTCAGTAGCGCTGCCACTGTTGGCACTTTGGATGTTTTTCGGGCATTCTGACGAACACCACAATTACAAGTGACAGCGACAGTGCAGTGAGGACGCCCGAAAAACATCCAAAGTGCCGACAGTGACAGCGCTACTGAAGATGGCGAGAGCGGCCGAAACCGGTCTAGCGAAAGAGCGGACCGGCGAGAGGAGAGTGACTAACACCGCAGTCACTGTCAGCACTTTGGATGTTTTTGGGCATCATTTTGACAGTGGGCAGTGAGGATGCCCGAAAAACATCCAAAGTGCTGACAGTGACTAACACCGCGCTACTGAAGATGGCGAGAGCGGCCGAAACCGGTATTCCGACCGCTCGCAGACCACAAAACAGGTTAAACTGACAATTTTTCGTTAGCCGACAGATGAATCTACCGCCCGGGAATGCCGAGAGGAATGCTCCGTCGTGAATATTGAAACTGGAAATATTGTTGTGGCCGCCGGCGGCCGGTTAATTAATGTGTGCTTTAAATTTTCCACCGGCCGTGACAATGGCGGGCCGAGCCATAACCGGAGCGCAATTCTCAATGCTGCGACCGGGAAGGTCAACACCGATCTGTATGCCGTTCAGGAATTGATACACCGTCAACATCATCAATGTACACCGTCACCGGCTCCGCCTCGATTGTTCAACATTGAACCAGCTCTTTTGGAGGGCGCGAGGCTGCGGTTCGCCAACCGGAAACGATCGCCCTTTAGACCTTCGCGCTTAGCGCCCTATTCGATAGCCGGTCGTAAACGACGCGATGACGGCGCGAGGAGACAACGGGAGGCTTTTTTTGTTTGCGCAATCAACGCCGTCGACACGTCGCTGGTGCCATCGATTTGTTGTCTACCGATGTCGGTTCACACGGCGAAGAGACCGGTGTAAACACTAAATTGAATGCCGCAGGTTTGGTCTTTCGCCAGACCGGTTTCGGCCGCTCTCGCCATCTTCAGTGGCGGTGTCGGCACTTTGGATGGCTTATTGATAAAATTACTGCGGTATTTTACGAGGAATCAAATTCTCGGCGGTCTGCACAACCTGTCATACGTGTCAAGATTAGAAATACTTTATTTTTCTCCCAGTGAAAGTGAGTAAAGGGTAAAGGCACGTGCCGACAGTAAAAGAGAGCTGTACGATTCTGGACTTAAGGTATAGTTCAATTAATGTTTATATCGACGTATAAACACTATTATTGACGTCGATTGTGATTGAACACTGTAAAACAGTGAGGAAATGGCGGCGGGGGGGGGGGGGTTAGTCGGTCGGAACGGACATTACGAATAGTTCGGTTGCCGAATGAATGAATCGGAGTCACCGCTGATTCACCGCTGAGATGACGACGACGACGATGATTAATGACCGGGATGAAGAATTTCGGGCCCCGGGAATTGGGAAATTCTGCGAAATTTGAACTAGAAAAATGAACCCAATTGAAGTTCGATGTAGCAATTAGTACGACTACAGGAGCGATTCCTCGACTAATTGAGCGAAATCCGGCGCGTTTAAAACGATGAAAAACGGCCGGAAAAACCGGGGTGGGGGTGGGGGGGTACTAAATGAAAGGAAGGACGAAGGGAGACGAAACGAAAAGGAAAAGGAATCCAATTGAACGATATTAAATTGGTCCTGTATTGGGCTGTGGGGTCGGCGAGAGGTCGGACACGTCGTTGGGAGCGGTACGTGCCGCTCGGCCGCCGGACGAAGGACAGCTTTGACATTGAAACAAATCTGCTTCTGTCCGATAATTTAACAATGGAGCCTTCCAGTCACGGCCAACATCACCTCGCAGTCGCTGTCGCAGTTTTCCAAATAGGAAAACACCATTATTCAACAGTGAACAAGTCGCTGGAATAATAACTAAGCGCTAATAGATTTCTGCTAGCATCGACTTTATATGATGTAAAATTTGATCTTCTATCGGCCTGAAAGAGCACATATATATATTATATTAGGTGCTTCTTCTCCTTGCTAATGCACATGGTATAATTCATGATATTTATGATGATGTTCCCCCAAGGAATTTTATTTTAAATTTTTAAAATGTACCAGGACTGACAGGTATTCGGTATACCCGAAAGTGATCGACAATTTGATAAAATGTATTTAGCTCTTGAGGAGTTCTTCAAGACGGGGAATCGAAAATTTGCCGGAAAAATGGCACAGAGAGTTGTCGATAAACGGGTGAATATATACTAGATTAATAATTAAAGTTTCTTTTTTAGCAAAATAAAATGAATTCCAAAGTCAAAATGTTGATTACTTTTGGGTACCCCTAATATATTTTACTATTATAAATAGTGTACGAACTGTTGGGTATTGGAAAAGAACTTATAGAGCCTGTTATATATATATATATATATATATATATATATATATATATATATATATATATATGAGTATGCCAAAGGACGAAAGGAAGCCTACTAGGTATGCAGGATTCGTTTATGAAAATTCACCTTTTATGGCAATATTGGGCAATATATATAGTTTTGTTTAGTGCCTATTGTATAGGCCTTGTTTGTATAGCCCTGGTGAGGCCTGAACTTGACTATCGATGATGGCGAACGGCCGAATCGGCGCCCGAACGCGTCTTGATTTTTAAAGACGTGTTTATTTTCCGTACAAACTGTATAATAAATAAGCCGGGGTGTAATTTTTTGGAGGTAACGGTGGGAAAAAAATAATACGCGGACTGAAAATAATCGAATCGAACAGGGAAATGATGACTACTGAGGCCGTCACTGGAGACTGACCTTAAGCCGTTTTGAAACCGTCGCGGACATCGTAGAACAAATGCGTCCTCAGACGTCCGCCAGATTCACGATCGAAAGTCCTTCGAAACGTCCTTACTTGACGATACCCGGAGAGGTATGCCGTTTACCGATCGCGCCGTTCACCGTGACGTCAACGCGCACGTGAATTTTGTAAAAATCCGCGCGGTACCCGCAATTTTTCTATTCCCCTCACGCCTCATCCCGATCCGCCCGAACGCTCATCCCGCCACGTGACGAGTCGAAAACGGCCGCCGCTCGGATGAGGCGCCTTTTATCTTGTGAAACGAAAACTGTATACCTCCATTGTACAAAAATGTTCTGGTTTTTTTCCCCCCGCTTCTATTTGAATTACACCCAGCGATAACAGAAATGTACTTTCGGCGGAGAATCGTGCGGCTCTGGATTTTTTCAGGAATGTGACTCCGAATTTCATAAATTTCTGGACGGCCGCGTGAATACCTCGTAAAAATAACGGCCGGCCTCCAAATTGTAGGTCGTTTCGTAAGCGTTCGGGGGAACCCCCGGATTTAATTCGATACAAATGGAACCGAATTGATTTACTGGGAAATATATTTTGCGGCAGAGGAACTGAGTTTTTTGCCAGGGAATAGTTGAAGGGTTATTAAAGAGTGCGGTACGTGTAGTGTATGTAAGCAGGCTCTGGTTCCTCCTCCTCCTCCTCATCCTCCTCCCGGTGCTCCTCCTCTAACTGTTATCACCTTGACTTCTCATTGCGCGGCCTTCCCAACCTATTGACATTCAAATTGTCGGCTGCGACTGACCAAAGCAGATAAATCCCCGGCGGTTCGCCCATTCCGGGCCCCACCAACCGCTCCTCTAATCTATCCTCTATTCTACGCCGGTTTTGTCACGTACAAAGATACTCTTGTGGCGGCGGCATTTACGACGAAGGAAAATCGTCGAATCGAGGATGGTCAGGCGATGAAAACGTGTCAGTGTCAACAGAAATTGACCGAAATTTTTGAAATTTTGAAAAATGTTCCCGGCTCCGCACCGCGTTAACCTTCAACAGTGGTCCCGAAGTGAGAAGTGAAAAATCAAATTTTTTGGTTTTTCCAAAAAATTTTCCCCGATTATCACCCCACTCCGTCGAAGTGAGATACACTTGTCCGCCCGAAATCGCGAAATTTAGTTTCTTTTTTCACAACTCTGTCCTCACCACACTGCGTTGCCGCACTCAATTGGCAAGTTAAATTGAGTAGCCGGTTTATAGTTGAGTTGGAGCCAGTGTTCACTTCTCTATTGGGCCCGTCCCCGTCCCAGTTACCGGCCGCTAATTATACCGTACGAGGCCCAACAGCCACCAGGATATGTCATACGCTGGAGAGACTATTTTAAACGAGGGACGAGGAATCGCTCCTCCCCCACGCCCGCCCTTAAATATCAGACAGATAGGGCGAGGCCGCATCGGGTGTTTATTTCAAGACAGTTTTTCAAACGGCGCACAATACGCCTACAAACCTCTCAGGCGGGACTTATCCACAAACTTGATTCGATGGGGGGATTTTTTTTTTTGGGCGGTTTTGTAGTTAACCGAAAATAATTCTGTAGGCTCTTGGTGTTTCTGTCTCCTCTCGCCGGTCCGCTCTTTCGCTAGACCGGGGTTTCGGCCGCTCGCCATCTTCAGTAGCGCTGTCATTGTTGGCACTTTGGATGTTTTCGGGCGTCCTCACTGCACTGTCACTGTCACGTGTGCCCGAAAACATCCTGCAGTGACTGCGCTACTGAAGATGGCGAGCGGCCGAAACCGGTCTAGCGAAAGACCGTACCGGCGAGAGGAGACAGGAACGCACGAAATCGACGGTATTCCAACCCCTCGCAGAAACACAAAACAGGTATGTTAAACTGAAAATAATTCTGTTCAAAAAATGTTAGAAACTATTTTTTTTTACCATACTTATCACAAAACACCCCAGTAGTGATATCGTATTTAGTTAGCTGCCTCATTTACATAATCTGACGTACTTTTTTTTTTCAGGGGTTCCTTTGTGGAGATGAATTTCGCCCAGTGTCAATTATAGATATGCGCGATTCGCGATATCTCTTCGATTTCGCCCCGTCACAGTAATTTCATCCCCGCGTTTATTCCAAACCGCCTGACTTATATCACAAACCGTGACTCGATGAGTCGCGTCAGGCCAATAGGGCCAAATTGGAGGCCTTGAGCCCTTCCGAAAATTGGCTCAACACGGCGCAATACGATGAATTACAGGTGTATTCGAGGAATTACAGGTGTAATACAGGTGTATTCGAGTATGAAAGTTCTGCTCTCGATACTGCCCAACCACCACCGCCACCCTACCCGGTGGTTTTCATAAAACTTTCATTCTGAACTTAATCCCTGAGCCCGTCCCTCGAAGGGAAGCCTCTCCGGTAGCGTCATGAAAGTGTGGAGGCCTCCAGAAGAGAGTGGGCAATAACGGACTGAGCGTCATGTGTCAGTTTGGTACACGAGCGTCTGCCGTCTTAATGTGGTGGGAAGCGCCTTGACCTTTGAAGGAGGAACAGGAGAAGAGGAGACTTCGACCTTGGCTCATCGTTTCCTGATACCTTTTTCAAATGCCGTCCCCCAACCCCTCGGCCTACCGCAATCCGCATTCAGATAACCCACATTTGAAACGGCATTATACCAGACGTCCTCGACAATACCGAGCATACCAATACTATAGTCCCTTCAATCGGTTATAGGAATAATACCGATCAGAAATTGTTTTGAGGTCTACGAGGGGTTGGAATACCGTTGGTTCGTGGTGTTTCTGTGTCTCCTCTCCTCTCGCCGGGGATTCGGCCGCTCGCCATCTTCAGTAGCGCTGTGTCAGTCACTGTATGGCACTTTGCATGTTCCATGGGCGTCCGCACCGCCCATTGGGAGGACCAAACACTGACAGTACAAGTGTCAGTACTGCGCTACTGAAGATGGCGAGCGGCCGAATCACCGGTCTGGCAAAAGACCGGACCGGCGAGAGTAGGCAGAAACACACGAAATCTAAACTGCAAATGGGGTGGTTAATGTGGCAGATCGCATTTTACAAAGATTTACATGTTTTTTTTTCTCTTATTTCACTAATTTAACCAATTTTACAAGTGTGGGGATGTAGCAACAGTTCTACAACTGTTTTGTCTTATTTGAGTTGAGTACAAGTGACAGTGACAGTGCAGCGCTGCTCGCCGTCTTCAGTAGCGGCGTTAGTCACTCTGTTGTTGTTAGTCACTTTCGCTAGACCGGTTCGGCTTTGACAGTACGAGTGACACAGTGCAGTGAGGACGCCCCCGAAAAACATCCAAAGTGCCGACAGTGACCAACGCAGCTACTGAAGATGGCGAGCGGCCGAAACCGGTCTGGCGAAAGACGAAACCGGCGAGAGGAGACAGAAACTGCACAGACCTACAATTTTTATTGTTAGAATGAGATTTAATATACTGAAGTTTGTCTCTGTTTCAGGAAAGGTAAACAGGGATGATGCTGAATTGTAACAGGGTTTTTCGAATCCTGAAACCGTTTTTTTATATACTGAGACCGTTTAGAGTAATTGACTTTTAGAATCAAATATTGAAAAAAATATTTGCCGGTCATTGGCTGAGGCTTTCCGGCAATGTTGAAGGAAACATTGTTGTATGCCCGGCATTGTTGAAAGAAACATTGTTGAATTATATATACCCGTCGTCACAATATTTTTTCGTCCCCTCTTGTAATATTTCGAAAAATTCAGAATCCCGGCCACGTTTGGTACCTCGTTGATGATCATTTATAGACATAACTTGCCATTTATGAAAATGCATTTTTTTTTATTTGAAAAGTTGTTTGTAATTAAATCCAATGTGATAAATCGATTATTGATTATTGTTGCCGATCAAGTAGCACGAGTTACACCGTCCACATGCAATATTGTCCATCTGGTCGAATGATATAATCAAATAAGTCGGATAACTTTGTTTGCACGGTTCAATTCTTATATTGAACACGTAATATTTTTGCAAAGAATGTGCGGAATCAAAGAGCGCAAAACAGCGTTATTTGGACAGGTGAACATTGGTCCACCTGGCCCTGGCAAGTCAACATTTATTTATTTTTTTTTTTTAACTGTTTTATTGTCACAGCTGTAAAATAGAATAAGCGACATTGATGTTAAAGTAGCACTATTAACCAGTAGACAATAACTGGGGGGAGGAACTGATTTACCTATTTCTCTAAAATTGCACTAATTTATTTTCCCATTTTCCTATTTTGATAGTGAAGTTTGGACAATTGGATCAGGACGATGGGGGTCGCGGAAAAAGTCAACATACTTTCAAGAAATTGCAAACAAAAAGCAGTTTGTAAACTTAGAATATTGCAAGGCGATAGGGCTTCGAACATCACGAGAAAAAGATGTAAGAGATAACAATATAAAGTTAATTGTCGGATTGAACACCAATTTGCACGTCGGCCGACACAACAACAATACGATTGACTTATAATCGGCTGTTGTTGATTTCCCACACACTTTTCAATAGACAATAATTATTAAGTGTTGGGCAAAATACACAGTGATCGCCAAGTGTATATTGAAGCACTTAACCTCAGGGGCAGGGGAAGGACAAGTAGGAACTTGAAAGCCGCCACTGTGTATTTTCATTAAAGGTGCGGCCGCCATATTGCTTTGGCCCTTTTTACCTTTTCGACAACGAAGATGTACAATTATTCCCGGATTTTTCCGGGTG
This sequence comes from Lethocerus indicus, assembly GCA_019843655.1. Classification (NCBI taxonomy): domain Eukaryota; kingdom Metazoa; phylum Arthropoda; class Insecta; order Hemiptera; family Belostomatidae; genus Lethocerus; species Lethocerus indicus. Next base: position 2,267,084 of record JACDQD010000003.1, read on the forward strand.
CTTTGAAAACCGACCTGAGCTAACTACAGTGAGGAAAATAATTAGTAGATAAGGGTTGACGTCATCGTGAGAAAAACTCCCGGAAGTCAACGACCGTCTGGACACAAGATGAAGACGAGAGAGTTCATCAGGCAAGAGCGAGGACAGAAGACGGAGCCGAAGAAACTGCAGGACGAAGGGTGGGCGTAGAATTTTCCTTTAAAAAGGAAAACGTAGAAAACTTTTAAATTGTGAATTTCAACTAAAATTGGTTTGTCAGCGCGAAAAGTAGCTTCGCCAGAGCTCTACCTTGGCGTTGCACCTCGCGATCACAATTGCGGTAAACTGACCTCTTTTCTTACCCAAACGGTAACGTTCGGTATATCGTGTGTAAATTTTCGGTATTTTACGCGTAGATGATTCAAGATATTGAGAGAGATTTTCTCCCTGCAGCGGGCGTCCTGGAGCTCCCTCGGGAGCACTTTTATAGGGGGAAGGTGAAAACACTCAGACGCGACGAAGAGAGGAACAATTAACGGAAAAATAACTGTATCAACGGATTATATTTAATTGTATTTCAATAAATTGGCGTAGATTTCGTGTTCTTCTCCTTCTCCTCTCAAATCTTGTTTACGTGCATCCAGGAGACAGAAAAACACGGAAATCTACGGTATTACAATGCAAAAAAACGTGGATCCAAGCTGCATATTGCAGAAAGAAAAAGATAGCAGCCTAAACCGGTCTAGCAAAAGATCGAAGCAGCGAGAAGAGACAGAAAAACTTGAGAATATATATATATATATATACACGGAAGACTCGAGTTCGTGAAGGCTACTACAGTTACAAATTTGAATGGACTCATTACTGCGCTAGTAACATTGTTACTAATCGCAAAAAATCGGTCTATATTTGACAGTAGGACAGGCTGGAGAAAAGCGGAGCGGGGCCGGGTCGTTGACCCTTTCGGCCCCCCCCCCCCCGGTGTTTGAGAATTTCGAAGAAAGAAAGGCATTTCCGACGGTGCGCGAAATTCCCCTCCAGTCGGAAACAGGATTCGTGGTCTTACGGGCGGTAACGTCGCCGGTTCCGGGAACCGGGCTATTCCAGGAAGAAGGAAGGGTATTCCAGATTGCGGTGACTCAAACCTCCCACGTGGGCGACAACAAGTATGCGGCAATTCTACACCGCATTAAGAGATGTAATTAATTGGGGGCCATCCCACTAACCCATATTAGTCATCCCGCAGGTTCCACACCCCGGAACCGACTCCTTATTTTCCTTCGCGCCAGAATATATTCAATTTCCAGGCTACTTTCCTGACCCCCGTTCGTAGGTCGCCGGTCACTAAATTTCCCCTTCTAGATTCCCCATTCAGATAAATTTCCTCCTTTGAAAGTGTATTTTACAATTGCCCCACAGTCTATCTCGTTTAAACTTACATTTAACTAACAGTTGGAATATACGCATTACTAAATTACCCTTGCACTTTTTTCAATATTAATTTCCACTTCTATTACTTCATTCGTATTCCCATTACCTTCTGTCCGAGTTGGGTAAATTAGAGGAGAAGAGCTCAAGGCTAAAATATGAGCTTCCGGATGGGTTATCTCAGACATTTGCTATTTTTTTTTTCCTTTTTTTTCAAACATTTACCACTCGTTTTTTTGAACCAATAAATCGCATGGGGGAATCGTCGGACGCGACCTTTTAATCTTGACGCCATCTCCGTTCGCCTTAACCTTAATGATTAATCTGTCGTTATTCTTTCGGCTTTTTTTTGTATTTTCCGGGATATTAATTTTTCGCACAGTCCAAAGGTAAAACTTTACCTCTGATTAAACTCATCGGTGTACATAAAAGAAATATATTTTAGTGGAAATATTACAAATGTAGATGGGGCCACGTTTGCTTTAGATATCCTGCGTATATTTAAAGAAAAATAAAGTATCTGTAATTTTTTCATTTGCCACAGCTTAGACTTATAACTTTCACCAGCATTCTGCACCGTATAAAGTGTATTTAGTCCTAATAGAGGCCGAACGGTATCCACGATATCCCATTCAATTTGCACGGTCGGCATAATACCCGATCGGGGTATGCGTCGAATGCGCTGTATACAGTGGACTGTTGACGTGGACAAAGTATAAGAACTGTAATTGATAAGCGAAACTCGGTTTAGGAATTGTGATGTATGCGCGGTCGTTTGACCGGAGTCCCATTTAGGAATTGGGCGTGCCCCCGGTGCAACGACCTCCATCCACTCCAAGTGCCGACTTACCAACTTCAAATTATGCCACTTTTATGCAACCGCCCTAAGCTCCGGTTGTTAGCTCGCGAAAAGGGCCTACTTCGAAATTAAACTAAGCCGACTTCGAGCATTCGAGCGCTGTAACGGAATTTATGAAACTTCGGCACCGAAAGTGGCCCGGCGAAATATGCGCGAGGCCCGGTTTATGGCCAGACGCCGAACATTTGGAAACCGGCAGTTTTCGACCACGAAACTGGTCGCGGAACGCGGAGAACGCCCCAGAATCGTCCGCAAGTATACGGCGCTTCAGTCACAACGGTCGCGAAACCGGTTATCGAGCAGATACGAAAATTCTACTGAAAAGTGTTCAAAGACAAAAAATCTGTCTTTATTTCGCGTCAACGAAATATATAACAGGTATTTCCGGTTTATTGTCGATTCCGCTTCCGTTTATTCGTCGCACGTTTTCTTTCATCGCTACATTATTAAATTCAGAATGATATTTCCGTCTAGAAAATCATATTAACTGGTAACTGAAATTCAAAATTAGTCAACGACTTGCTCCTTATCCTACCCCCCCACCCCCCCCCCCCGTTTCAGGGCCCTGAATCTTTCGGTATATTCCAAATTCACGAATAAACCAAAAAAAAACCGTGTCAACAATGTTACCGGGCCAACAATGTTCCTTTCAACATTGCTCGAAACGATTTGATCGCGGACAAGAAAAAAAAAAAACCGATTTCCCTGCAATTTTCCCGATATGTATTGGGGTTGGCTAATAAGTGATGGCCGTTTTTTTTTCAATTTGAATTAGCGCGCGAATAAAAAAGTGTTTTGGCATATTGTTTTATTGTTATTCGAAAGAGCTTTCTTTTCCCTATAAGAGAAGTATATGAGATTTTTTTTGTTGACCTTAATTTTTTTTTTATTTTAAGATCATTGAAATTGAGTGCCAAGAAACGGCCATTACTTATTAGCCAACCCAATATAAACACGTAACAATTGTGCACCTTTCGATGTAAATGACTGTATGTAAGAATGATATATATATATATATATATATATATATATATATATATATATATATAATCTTCAAACCTATAGAGTATTCTGAAATGTTTATTACGTGCGTACCGAAAAATGCACGTCACAAGGGGGGTGCACACACACCCAAAGATGAGAAGAATCCGCAATTATTTAGTTGCCAACCCAGTATATTTATAAAAATTTATTAAAAAATACAGTCCTCGATCTTATGGTCATCGCTAATACAGGATATTTGACGGGAAAAAATTATTATTTTGTGTTTTAAAGCCATTTTTTTAAACAAGATTCGGTAACCGGTTTTGTGGTTATTTATAGGGGCTTGAATGTACAAACCGGAATTTCAATTGATAACACTCTTTCGCTCCCGTTTATTGGCCAAATTTTTGGTAGTTTATAATTAATGGTTTAATAGAAGCGGAGAGGAATTTATGCCTCGATACTGGGCCGTCCGTTGGGGGGAAAAACCCCGTGAGTCATTTCTGTTTATCCGAGTCGTTGACCCGGGCGTTGAAGATTTGTGGAATCTGTTAGTAGTAGAATGTAGATGTGGATGAGGAGGGGGTGGGGTTGTGATACTCGCTGTGGGACTTCCTGTGTGTGTGGGGGGCTTAGTGGGGGCTTAGAGGGAGGGGCCCTGTACGAGGTACAGTCACTGACCAGCTAGTAGCCCCCGCCCCCCAAGCCCCTACCATATGCAGGTACCGTTAGCAACACGTTCTCAATATCTTCACCGGGTGGGCTCTGACGCATCACTGGGGGTAATTTTGTGCACGCTAATTATTATACAAGCCTCGAGTCCGTTTAGCGATAAAAAAATACACCAACAAAAAAAAGGACGAAAAGTTCAATTCGCACGAAGACTCATTTAATTTTACGACTTATAACCGTAAGCTGAAAATACAGGAATACAATTTCAAACATGACTAATAGAGCCGTCTAAAAATACCAACTTTCTTGAGAGTATTCTACTAAATATAAAAATATTGCATTGGCAACTAAGTAATTGCGGAATTCACCGACAACAAGTGGCGCTGTACATATTTTTAAGTGCGTCAACATTTTTGCACGGATAAGATTCTCACGTACGAATAAAGGCCATAGTTCGACAATGTACATTGGAGAGAAGCCGAATGTATCTTGTACGCCCATTCGAGACCATCTACGAGACCTATCTGTGCTAAAAATTTTGTGGCGCACTTAAAAATATGTACGACGCCACTTGTTGTCGGTGAATTCTCCAATTACTCAGTCGTCAACCCGATATATCTTATTGTTAAGTAGGTCCATATTCACTGGAGAATACCTGGAAGAGTCCTTTGTACTGAATACCTGGTGTTGAGCAACGAGCAGTAGACCGTTGGCGTAGAATACCGCACTGGAAACCGATCTGGGCCAACCAACTCGAGACAGTCTAGTTGTCTAATAATATCAGCTCACAATTGGACGCCGGTTGCAATTGCAGTTTGCACTTAACAGGTTTCGGTTTCAGCTGTTTCAGTTGAATTCGGTTCACTAGAACACCTAAAAAACCTTTATAGGTTTAGCGGGGTTCATTTGTTGATTCTAGCAACAAGTATCGTCGTATATACGAACTCGAATGACCAGGATAAATTGCATTTCGGTAATTTTTGCCCTTTAATGTGCGATTGGGGGGGGGCTTATTGGCGAGCCCATCGAAGGGGTAATTGTGGATCAAAGGGGAAGGGGGGTTCTGAACATTCTTTGAAGATTCTAGGGGTGAGGGGTAGATGAGGGGTGGATGAGGGGTGGATGAGGGGGGCCGTGGCTTGTTTGTTTGCTCGGTCAGTGACCGGGGCCCCCGGCGGCGATGACGACGTCACCCCGGGGCGCGTCACCGGTACCACTCTGACGTCATTACCCAGTTTCTGACGTCACTGCTGCCCCACCCCACAAAGCCAGCAACCGGGAACCTCCCACCGGAACATTCTGCGAGAATGTGTTACTGTGTTGAGGCAGAGGGTTCGTTCCCCTATTGGGCCACTCAATAATTATCGACCGATTAGATAATAATTTAAATATCCACATTAACTCCCGTCGTTTAACAATTTGAAATTTTCATTTCGAGACAAATTTGTGCGGGGTTTCGTACCCAGATCGGAAATACAAATACTTATTTTTCTTTAAACACACGCAGTACACGATAGCGAATATGATATCTTAGATGATATACAAACATTGATTCATATATATGCATGCGGACGTTTATACATTTATATACGCGAATATTCGGATTAAATATACCAGTTTTTGTGCACAATGTTGTGATTGCAATCGGGAAAGGTCACAATTCTAAGCTGTGCCAAATTACAAATACTTTTTCAGAAACTTTTACTTAGTCAGAAACTGATTTACACTTAAACGGTTTAACAAAATCCCACCCTCCCCTCAACAGGAATAAGACAAACATAATTCCCCAATAATAAGATACAACTGTTAAGAAACACCTTATTGTATAGTGTATACCGGTCAGCGAGCCTTTCTACATTTATTTACGTAGATATTGGGATTTAAATTTGTGTGATAAATCTAGAATGGTATGGGTTAATTTGCAATATAAAAAAACCAGAAATATTTCCACTCCAGCCACTGGTTCTTACACTTTTGCACTGCACTCGGGTTCAATGCACTATGCACGATTGTTGGTATTGTAGGTGCACTTGAGGCACTGAAGAATTAAATCTCTATTAGAATTATAAAAATGTTTCCTTAATATGGTCCAGTTTCAATTTGACCTACTCCCAACGCGTTTCCCTCAGTTAAATAATTTTCCCGGTAGGAGAAATTTTCCGTCCAGTGCACATTTCGACCGTTTCGTGATATATTAGTCAATTGGAAGGTTAAGTGTTGATGAAGAGAAGGCGGGGCTCCGTTTCGCAGGAAATATGACATCAGTATTGAGACGACGTCATCGTATTTGTGCACTTAAGCCTTACTTTAACCGCCGGATGAATACTAACCGAGCCGTGTCACCCCCAACCCACCCCCTCAAAGCGCCTACCGTTAGTAACACACTGATGGGCCTCCAGTGTTTCAGTGTTACTACGCTGTGAAATCACCGGTGAGTCACACTTTACTGGGCCGTCCATTAAGGCTGGCCAAGAGGGCAACAGTCGATGACCTTCGACAATAATCAAATTTTAGTTTATGTCCAGCTTACGACTGTGGACTCGCAATGCACTTCAATGCGTGATTCAATACGAATTGTTGCGCATTCGAGACTCCACTTCGGGACTATGACACTGATTTTCACAATAGTGCCATCCAAGAAGTGTTCTGTCTTTTTTGGCCATAGCTAATTGTTGGTAAAATTTTCTTTTTTTCTCTTAAATCTCTTTCCACGCATATATAGAAAGTTTGAATTTTATGATGACCAATTAAAATAGGTTGGCAGGCCCCAGTAGTGTGATGTTCGCGATGTGCCTCCAGTTTATTAACATTCTGCTATATAAAGAGGATATTTTAATTATTCGCCTGAGGGTGGGGGGAGGGTGGAAAATGTTGTCACCGGGCGTAAAATGAATTGTTGCAGATTGAACGAGGCAGGTGAAGTAAGCAAGTTAAATAGGGGAGGGTTGACAGAGTAATGGAGGGAAGGAAACCCGTGGAGGGATGGAGGAGGGATGGGGGAGTAATGAAGGTCGCCACGTGTAGGGGTAGGGCCACGTGTACACGAGCGGACCCCTTCAGCACAAACAACAACGCCCCCAGACATCACCCGCCACTTGTTATTTAGCTGCCACCACCCCACCCCCCTTCAACCCCAATTTGTTATCAACCCTTCTCGCAAACTCTCTTCATTCGACAAATACGGAAATTAAAACATTTTCAAGAATACCGTTCCTATTATATTCCAATATTTCTAATTGACTTAGTCAATTTTTTACTATTTTTGTAGAGGCGTTTCTGCGGGGGATGTTAGTAGTATTTTTGGCGAACCGCGTTCGTAACGAACGATGACGGAACATCGCTTCTCGGAAGAACTCCCGATCCCCCGGAGTTCTCCTCGGACTGAGTGTCGCCCCCCCCCGCCCCCGCCCAAAATCTAGATCGCTAAAGGTTCGAAGAAGCCGAACGACTGCGGACCGGGTGAACGCTCCTCGCCCAAACCCCGTGACCTTTCGGTCACGCTCGCAAAGCGCCGCCATTCGCAGGCGGACCGGTCCGGCCTATATACAGTAGTGGGCCAAAAAAAAGGAAAAAAGAATAATATCGCCCTCCAATTACCGAAAGGACGCTACTGACGGCGGCGAGGAGCCGGAATCGGTCCAGGCTACGGACGGTCATCCCGCAACCTGACCGACGCGGCGACATTTCAACATATTGTGGCGGCCCCCGACCATAAAATTTATTTTTATAACCCAAATTTTGCTACTGTTCTTAGGCGACCCCCCGTGAATGGGTCGTTTGAACCCAAAGAGGACGGTTGTATTTTGTAGGAGGAAATTATTAATTTCTACGCGAATAATATTAGTAGCAATTCTTAGCGTTCTAGTCTTATTGTCCGATCGTACTTGATTTTCCAGGCAGGAAAACAGGAATTTCAGTCTCAGAGTAGACTTTTTGGTAATTGAATTTAATCTGTTTAATGGGTTCTGCTATTGGGGGGCTGCTATGTTGGAGTCCGAATGCGGGGCCTAAATTATACTACTGAAGACGTAAAGGAAACGAATCTATTTTTTTTACAGCCGGAGCAATGTACCGCACAGTTAAAACACTGTGACACGACCGATTTGTCGAGCTGACGTCAAGGGCCGAAGAACACTATAATTTGATGACGAAGTCCTGGGAGGAGGATGATGGGGGAGGGTTCCGGCCGGGGTGAGTGACCTGGGCGATACAGGAGTGTTCCCGGAAATACTGTAGAGGGTCCCGAATCCCAGAGCCTGCTCCGAAGGGGGAATCACCGGTTCAAGTTCAGGGACGCTTCCGGGGAATGGACCTTTCCTTAAGTCACGCCCACTTATTCCACCAGAAATACCGGGAACAACAACGCCTTGCGTTTTTCACTAACCAAGAATTGTTTTTCACCAGTCCAATTATAGACTCCTGCCACCGTTTCCCGGTACCGGGCTTACTTCGCAAGAAGCGTTACTGCGCGGACTTTTGAACTTTGGGGAAGCCCGATTGTTCGAATGCTCTATTCAATATTCATGAATGAAATTGGCGAACAAAATATTATAATTCGAATAATCCGCGTTGAGTTTCGGGGGGGGGTTTATTGTTTAGAATAGGGGTTCTTCCACCACTAAAAAATTATATGTTCTGGCACCACTCAATGCAAAGGTTCAAGTAAAATCGGTCCCTGAAATAAAGTATATAAATTAATGTGACTAAAACAAAATTTTTATGACCAATTTTTTGTATTATATGAACAAGAGAGGTAAAGAAAAATTGTTATTCATGGATGGTAACATAACTAATGTTGAAATAATTAATAAAAAATCGAATAATAGAACCTCTGTTTTAGCAGGGGTTGACCCTCCAGGATTTGCTATTTCCAGTGTTCGGAACTGAAGGTCGAGTGAATGTACTAATTGACTAATAAATTACACAATTTATTAAAAACCGGGTCCTATTTTGATTTTTAAACACCACCTCGCTTCCTCGTCACGCTCAGTGCCCATCTTAAGCCGTGACTCACACAACAGTAAAGAGCTGAAGCATCGACTCGTTTACGCTGTAAAGTGATTCATAACTTGTAGATCAATTATATTTTTACCACTTAACGAGGCCGTTTTCCACAGCCGGGTTGATAACCGGCAATATTTTCATTTTTCAGTTTAAAATTCCCCGTAACGCCCGGTGCTCATCTCCGGCCGTGACTCAAGACCCAGCAGTACGATCTTGTTACGGTTTTACGGTGGGGAAAAAAAAAAAGTGAAAACCGCGTATTTTCAACGCCGCTCCGAGCGTGTAATCGGTTTCACAAAGTTCGTAATTTATTCCACGGTTCGAATCTGGCCGGCCGTCCGCCAGTGGAATGGAATTAACGATGATCGTTTTCTTCCCCCCCCCAGTTCATTCATTCATTCCCCCTGAGCGCGTTGGGAGCGCGACTGTAACACTTGAAAACCGTCTTCAGTAGCATCCCGCCGGTAATCGGAGAATACGGTCAAAACTGCGGCTGCACTGTTACTGGACGACAGTAACACTGTACAGTTTCGTGTTTCAGATTACCTGCAACCTCCCTTCGGCCGGCCTGTAACCCCCTGACGTTATTCGAAACCAAGCAAAAACTGTTTTCTTTCGAAACCGGTAACAAAGTCGAAATTAGCGCCTGGAACTATTTAGGTGCAAGGGGCCTAGTGTTAGAAACCACTCGGATGTTTATCAATCGAGATTGAACTAGACAATTGGCCATCGTTTATCTTGACAAACTGGCGGTTCGTTTAGAGTGATGATGGGGGCTGGGGGCGTTAAGAGCACCGGTTGAAGAGTCCCATTTGAAGGTGGTGATAAAAAAAAAAAAGGTTTTCTTCCCTTAGACCTTAACAGATTGCAGTCACGCTACGTCACAGATACGTCTACAGTACGTACAGAACTTACCTAGTTGCCTGTACATCTCTGGTACAACGCCCTTCAGTGTAACAGAACATTTTATTATACAACCATTTTTGCGTACGAAATATAAGTCGTACACTAAATTACAGGGTTGGCACAAAAAATACTTTTTTACTGGCACGACTGTAAAATATTGGGGTCGCCGACTAAGCCATTGCGGGTTTCGTCGCTGGATTTTAGACGGCGTTATTCGTATTTTACGCATTTTTACGCATCTTCAAACCTGTACAGAGTATTCTGAAATGTCTAACAGCGTTCAAAACATAGTCGACTACAAGATTTGGTACTGTCGATGCTTCTCTTTCAGCAGGTCTTCGAGGGGGAATTATTTCGTAGACAAATGTTTGTCTCATCTTTTAACCGATATTGACTGTTATATTGAATCTGAAGGTAATATTCGGTTGATATAGGAATGAAGTGAGGCAATGCCCTGCTGAGATTGCGGCAGGATTGTGACAGTTTTACTTTCGATAGTCACACTAATCCGGTTCTAATAGCGGCACTTCTCCCTCCCCCCCCGTCCCCACAAATCCCGGTATGATTCCTGGAATAGCGGTCCCGTGTATCCCCAGAGCCCGGGGTAGATTGAATCGGTTAAAAGTTTCCCCCACCCCCTCCTTTTAACTCCCGCAGAAGCAGTTTTAAGTGTAAGAAGAGTCGGGAGTGGGGGGACTTAGTTTGTAAGTTGGATACGGAGCCGGATACTTAGTGCCGGGGGGGGACTTTCCTTCGAACGTTCGGATCGTTTTCTCTCCGAGGGAGAGTGAAAAATGCATTTAATTCGGAAAACAAATCTGGGCCTTTAAAATATCCTACTGCGGCCGTTTTCAACCACATTTATTTTAAATACTACTGACGCTGGTCCAACTGGTTATATTTTCGAATTGTCCCCCATAATTGAAAGTAATGGGGCGTCGTTGTACACTGATGAAGAAATGAATGAGCTCGAGACCGGTTTCGGTTCGTCCACCGTGGAATGAAGTTACGCTAAGAATGGACGACAATAAAACGTTGAAATTGGTACGATATCTTGTTCATAGGTAATAGCTGAAAAACGACGAGACAATAACATATCCTCGAAACAAGATTCATTTCAGAAATATTTAGGAAAGAATCGGAAATCTAAATCTGCCTCTACCAGTCGATACAGTTATTCGGAGGAAAAGGAGAGAACGTTGAGAAGGCCCCAACAAAAGGGAGGACATTTTGATTTCGCCCCTTAAACTAGGACCACCCCCGCCGACAACCCCTACCGCTATTATTATTATTATGTCGAATGAAAAAGCCTCGCGACACAGAAAGGGAGAGAGAGAGAGAGAAGAGGGACCATTTTCGATATTCTTTTCCCGGTCGTCGATAGGGGACGGAGCCTCGGGGTGGAGGAGTGCAATTTTTAAATGGAGAATGTACCCCGGCTACAATTCAAATCGGACTACCATTCATCCCTGTCTCAAGGAGGAAGAAATGGTCGTTGCGTCGGGGGTTTGTGTACGATTGTTCAGGAACTACGAAACTCCGATAATACTCTGTAAAAAGTATTTTATAGACCAGTCTTTAGTGACACTGAGGTTAACTGGACACTGAATATCCAAGCCCAACAGTCGACATTGTCAAGTTAGAGTAAGTCCAGATTTTGTTGAACTATAGTATCTTTCGTCGATACAAAAGCATTGGTATTTTACTTAGCGGTGTTCGGACGGGTATTATTGAATAGTTCTGAATCCTAGTTACAATTTACAATATATTTTATCAACCCCTTAACTTGTGCACGCTCGAGATAGTTCGAGCGGAGTTGTATTTTATGCGGCTATAATTTTTTCACGCTCGAATATAATCGAGAATTGAAAATAACAATGCGAACTTCTTTATTCGATTTATAGCCTTTTTCCGTGGAAAAATTGCAAAGTATATCAAAATTGTCCAACGAAAGAAAAGTTGGTCCAGGAGCGGCAACAAAATGAGACTTTGAGGAGATGGATTCGGTTGGATATCGCTCCAATCTCCTTCCAATCAACGGCTATCCCTTCTTCTGAACTATCTTCAGAATCACTACTATAATTATCACTCCCTTCTGAGCCGCTTTCCGAAAATCAAAATCCGAAATTAAAATAAATAAGACAACGTTCTAAAGTGTGCTTTTTTACATTTAAAAAATTGATTTTTTTGGCCGGTTTTGTCAAAAAATCTGTGCGTTAAGGGGTTAAAAAATGTTTTTTTTGTTATATTTATTGCTACTATAATTGTAAGGCGGCGATTGTGTGATTCAATGAGTTGTGGGCGTGCGCGTATGAATGAGCGTGCGCGGGCGCACTGGAGTAGAAATTGAATCGGGTCGACGGGGGTGGTTGAAGGTGAAGGTCGGGGGGACTGTGAACCACCCCTGACCATCCCCATCCCCCAGCCCCCAAAACACCCACAATCCACTCCCGTGGCCCCAATACGCCGGGCCGCTATTGCGCAACACACGGTTTCGTAACCGGTGTTAACCGAGCGAACGCGAAACCGGCACCGGTCGGGAATTCGGACGAATTCAGAAATCTCCATATTAAACAGAATTCGCTGGAAAAACAAAGTTGTTTTCAGTCGTCCACAATAGTAACAATTAATACAGTGCATGGCCTCATAATTTAAAGAATATAACGTTAACAAACTAGATGCTTATTTACCTTTTCAGTGAGAATACAGTGCTGGGGGAAACGGGAAATAAACAACACGTGTATAAAATATTGGGAAATCCTGATAATGTCAGATAATCCTCAGAATCGGAAAATAATACTCGCTGTATTTAGTGCAGAAATGCTGGTAATTCGATTACGCGCGGTAACACAGAAGGGAGGGATGATATTTTAAAACTAATTAAATTCAAAAATGCGGACAGATAAAAAAAAATGTATAGAAGGCGGAATGTAGGCGGTGATCTTTCGCCGATGACGGCGTAAGGGGGACGGGAGGGGGTCGCGAGGTCACCGGTATAGTTATTTGGGGAATGACGCGGGGCGGGGGGCGTATGGAGGGGCCGACCTTGACCTTCAGTCCTCCCCACGTGGTGGCCGCTCGATAAAACTCGCCCCCCCTCACTAGCACATCACCGCACGGCCCACCCCCTCTAACCCCGTACGCGTGTGCGTGTTGGGCCGGGGGTCGAGGACGCCACGAGCAGGCACGAGGAGGGCACCCGGGGAGGATTTGCGGGGTTGAAATGGGAAATTTAAGTGAAACCCACCCCTGAGCGGGGCTGGCATTACTGCCGGTAGGGGTGGCCGGTGGGGTGCGGTCGCGGGGGTGATGGCCGAGCGGAGCCCCATTGCCACACAACTTGTGCAACCTTGGCCCAACCAACCCCCTCAAAACCCTATATAACTTAACCGACAAACACACCCTCCGCTATTGCAAACGGCCGTGTAACCCTCCTATACTTTCACCCCGCCTTAAATAAGAAATAATTTACAATAATCTCGAACTATTACGGTAATTTATTTTTACCTTTTAAACAGTAAATTGTATTTGGGGGTTAATGCGCCACCAGGGTCGCATCCCTGCATAACTTACGCTATAACGTTCCCGATTACTATACCAACATTCTGCACAAAACAAATATATTTCAATCCATATGTATATAGATATCTTTGGTTATTGTAACTTAGTAATCCTGCATTATTTTTGATATAAATTTCCCATCACGCGCATCTTGTTTACGGCCCCCTAAATATAACTGTAGTTTCGTAAAAGTGATAAAAGGATATTGCCGGTTATTGTATTGTGAAGTCGGTCAATGTCAAAGGCGAACCGGCCCCAGGTATCGAAAGGGCCCGAAGGGCCACCACAGGGTCCTTTTTCGCGAGAGCATTCACAATTTTACAATCTATCGTGTCGGCAACTAAGTCATTGCGGGTTTCGTCGCCAGATTGGGCGTTATTGGTATTTTTACGCACGTTTACGCATCCTCAAACCTACAATAGAATGTATTCTGAAATGTTTATTACTTGCCCCAATTATTCGTCGTAAGTACCACGAAAAAAGCACGACGTAAGTGTGGTTTTACTTCACACACCCGAAGGTTGAGAAGAATCCGCAATTATTTAGTTGCCAACCTATATATATATATATATATATATATATATATATATATATATGCCCATAATTATGAAAGTGGTCCAAGTCGATTCAAACTTTAAATACAACATTTTCATATGAAATTCACACAAAATTTCATATTCATAGTAAACTTCCATTAATCGAGACTAATAAAATTCGAAATTAAAACGTCGCATAATATAAAAATATTTGTTAATTTATTCGAAAGCAATTCATTAAATATCTCGAAACCAGAAATATATGACAGACCACTTTCATAAACCACGTGATCTTCCGCCTCCAGTTTGACTGTGCCGAATCGGCACTTCGGAACATTGTAAAGTAATTTATTGACAAATTTATTAATTTATAACCATTTTTGAAATTAATCCCGGTTGATATTTCAATAATGATAGTTTCACTTGTCGAATAAGAGTATTAACTAACATTCAATGTTGGGATTAATCCTTGTTGATATTTTACCGAAAATGTACCGCAACAAATATACATTATGCGTAACAATAATATGATATTTTTACAGCGCCACACACTTAGGGAGGATTTAACATGAATGAGCTGAGAAGAAGAAAACTGAGATATACGTCCAATATTCTGTATATTGTGTTGCGCTTAGGCCGACATGATATAAATTTGTATTCGACGTCAGAAACTAAAGTTGGAATCGTCATTTGAATAAGAAGAGGGGTCAGATGGGAGTTAGGTTAAGTAGGTCCCTTGCTGCGTATATACTTTCGTTTACTGCGTATTTTAAACCATCTTTATACCCCAGATCTGCGGTGTTTCTGTCTCCACTCTTTCGCCAGACCGGGGATTCGGCCGCTCGCCATCTTCAGTAGCGCTGTGTCAGTCACTGTCGCCACTTTGGACGTTTTTCGGGGCCATCCTCACTGCCCACTGTGTCACTTGTACTGTCATAGCGCATCGTTATATTTTTTGTCATCTACAAGTCCATTTAAAAAAAACACATTAAGCACTTGCTGATATTATTAAACTGGATGAGAACGCAAACTGACCGCAGGATTTAGAACTAATTTTCATTTCGATAGACGGAATTTATATGAATATATAATTTACTTGTTTCTCGAACTAATTACCCTGTTTAATTCTCCAACTGACGATTAGATTCGTCGATATACATAATACGTATCATTGCGCAGACAACATAGGCTATTTTTGAAAATTAATCCATTAATATTATAACTTATAGACTCGGCATTAAGAGAAACTAGCAAAGACCACAGAGTAGTCGGAAACCCTTAATTCCAAGGGACAGGGGAGTCTACCTTAATTTAAAACATAGTATTATAAAAGTGATGCATATGTTTCAACATATGCATTGATTATTCCGAAATAAAAACACTGTTGATTTGCCCAAATTATGTTTTGATTCAGAATTGAGAGCAGAATTTATTAACAGCTGAATGGCTGAGGAGTTTTCGTACAGTCAAATTGCGTTTGACTGAAAATCGGGGAAATTACATTTGTGTAAAATTTACTACCCTTTCTTATGCTCTCGGCTGAACAGAGTTGTTCCGGGGGTTTAAAGGCGGGTTTACGACAATTCGTAAAGGTATAAAAGACACTTTTCAACCCCTAGCGCCGCCGTAAAGAGCCTTTAACGGCCTTATGCTCAGCCCCCAACCCGCGAGTAAGGGCGGTTCTCCCTTCCGATTGTCTTCGTATAAATCGTAGTTTTAAAATTTCGAGGAAATCGAAGTGAATTTCGACGGGCGTAAAATACAGGAAGCGAATTTCAGGCGTGAGTTTATTTGTATTGCACTTATCGAGGCTTATCGCCCCCTCTGACTAATGTGTACCCATTTTAAACACCCGCGTTTTCCCATCCCAAATATGGTCTGTTTGGACAATTTAAGTTTGTCTTTCTCAGGGCCGGCCGATAACTGCTCTCGCGCGTGACGTGACGATGAGTCGTGCATTTATTTTCATAGGCGTCCCGACGCCGCTCTGTGTACGAAGGGGAACAACTCAGAACGACGGGACGTTTAAACGCGACGTCCATAAAAACGTTTCTTCGGAACAGCTTTGGGCGCTTAACGACAGAAAATTGGGATTAAAACTTTTTTCTTACAGGTTTTTGTCGTCTAATACTGACCATCGATGGTCATGATATATCTGGAGAGATGCGGGACGCAGAAGGGATGGAAATGAAAATCGTCATTTTCATCCCCCACATACACTGCGGAATAACATAAAACGGGATACAAGAATCTACAGTTTTAATATGTTGATTACACATCTAATTAGTTTAGTTTTTCCCGCCGTTTTCTTCGGTATTTTTTCACCAAGATGACTATTTGGCTGTGAGTAAGGTGAATAGTTGTTTTACAACTTTTTGAAAAAATTATTGACGAAAAAACTCGTTGTGGGCCAAGTGTTGTGTTGAAAAATTTGAAAACAGTTCCGTAGATTTCTTGTGTTTCTGTCTCCTCTCTCGCCGGTTCGGTCTTTCGCTAGACCGGTTTCGGCCGCTCGCCGTCTTCAGTAGCGCTGTGTTAGTCACTCATGGCGCTTTGAATGTTTTTTCGGGCATCCTCACCGCACTGCACTGTTTGTCGTGTGTATACAGACGTGTCTCGAGGATATGTTCCACCGACGCTACTGAAGATGGCGAGCGGCCCGAAACCGTTCTAGCGAACCGGCGAGAGAAGACAGAAACACGGGAAATCTAATAGATCACATACCGGGTATGTTAAACTAAAAATTCCGTTTAGAAAACTGTGTCGAAACTCTGTCTTTTTGTCGCCATATTTAGCAAAACCACCCTTCGAAAAAAAAGGGTGCACCGCGAACGCTTTTTGAGTTGCCGTTTTTTTTTTCATTTTCACCCCCGATTCAAAAATCTTTACACCGAAATCCTCCCCCTCCCCACCCCCAACGGGTATTTCGAAGAATGGGCCCCAACGGAAATGTGCGCCCGCTATAAAACGTCTATTGTCTAGTGTTCGGAGGGTGGAGCGGGTTCGGGAGATCCGAGGCCGGGGTGGCGGGGGGTGCAATTGAGGACACTACCTGGGTCCTCTGATAGTTTTACAACGCTATAGCGGCGTAAAAAAAAAAAGAAAAAAGGTCAGATCGAAGGTCGGCCACGTTTTTAGGTCAAATCGGAAGCGTCCCACTGGAAACACAGGTACGGATATTTCAGTGTCCCAAATAGCGAAAGTGAACGTTTTATTGCACATACG
The DNA here is from genome assembly GCA_019843655.1 of Lethocerus indicus. Lineage (NCBI taxonomy): Eukaryota > Metazoa > Arthropoda > Insecta > Hemiptera > Belostomatidae > Lethocerus > Lethocerus indicus. Next base: position 2,284,238 of record JACDQD010000003.1, read on the forward strand.
GAACATGAAAGTGCCGACTTCGAATGAAAAGTGAGTTCACCCCGCCCCCTCCCCCAAGGCGGTATCCTTTTTGGAAAATCCTTGGAAATGTCGTCGCAATACTGCCAAGTTTGGACTGGTTTAAAATGTTATTTGTCTTACTTACTCCGGACATCGGCATTTTCATCCCCTAATAATAATGATGATATCCTGTTCTCTCTCATCTTCGCGGAATGAGACGCGGTCATGAAAATGTGACGGATTTTGGCTTATTTCATATATTAGGGGTACCAAAAGGTAATCGACGTTTTGACTTTGGAATTCATTTTATTTTCCTACAAAAGAAACTTTAATTATTATCGACAACTCTCTGCCACTTTTTCGGCAAATTTTCGATTCCCCCCCGTCTTGAAGAACTCCTCAAGACCGAAATACATTACGATAAATTGTCGATTACTTTTGGGTACACCGAATACTTATGGTCTAATGTCAGTCCTGGTAGATTTTAAAAATTTAAAGTTCCTTGGCGGAACAAACATCATCGTTATGTCAGTCCGATACTCGAATATTCGGTAATTATCCGATATTCGTCGGGCTAAATAGAATAGTTGTAAATACCTTGAATTATACCGTGTGCATTGGCAAGGAGAAGAACTGAGTTTTCTGGACTATTTTTACCGCCGGTAACTTATGGATACTTAAATAGTTGATGAATTAGACAGGATAGTTTAAAAATGTTGATGTCAGAAAGTATATGGAGGGCCGAAAAGAAACTGAATGAAGTATGATCTCCAGTTTAAATGAGCGACAGTCAGCCGCCACGAGACGTGCTGCTCACTAAAAATTGTGTACCGTAGGTTCGTGACGTTTCTGTCTCCTCTCGCCGGTTTGGTCTTTTGCTAGACCGGTTTCGGCCGCTCGCCGTCTTCAGTAGCGCTGTGTCAGTCAGTCAGCACTGTGTCAGTCGTACTGTCGGCACTTTGGATGTTTTTCCGGGGCATCCCGACAAACACCACAGTACACAGGTGACAGTGACAGTGCAGTGAGGATGGCCAAAAAAACATTCAAAGTGATGACAGTGACTGACATAGCGCTACTGAAGACGGCGAGCGGCCGAATACCGGTCTGGCAAAAGACCAAACAGCAGCGAGAGGAGACAGAAAAACATCAGGAACCTACAGTATTCCAACCCCTCGCAGACCACAAAAAAGGTATATTGAATGAAAATTGTCTGTTTTCAGTCGGGAGGAAGGGCAAATTTTTCATTTCGGCCCTACTGTCGCCGCAGAAACGAGGAAAAGCCGGGTTTAAAAATTAAAATTGCCGGACCCCGTTTTCCTCGGGCGCAGCTCGTACAACGGCATGTGTTTACGAATACCGCCGAGGTCAACAATTCAAGGGCGTATCTGCTCTATGGCGAATGTGTTGTAGACAACTATATATAATGGAGTAAATAGCTCTCACTCCGATTGACAATTTGAAAAGATGTATTTCGGTCTTGAGGAGTTCTTCAAGAGAGGGGGAATCGAAATTTGTCGGAAAAGTGGCGGAGAGTTGTTGATAATATTTGTGAATATATAGTAGATTAATGATTAAAGTTTTCTTTTTTAGCAAAATATAATGAATTCCAAAATCAAAACGTCGATTACTTTTGGGTGCCCCTAATACATACTACATCATTAACTTTCCGACATACCAATTCCAATAACCTTTATTTCCTTATAATTTTACATTATATACGTATTTAAAATAATTAAATTTAGATTTACATATATTATATTACATATTCTTCATGATAGTTTTTGTTCATATTTATGTTCACTCCTTCACTAAGTAGGTGAAGTTGAGTGATATACTTCGCCTAGAACTTCGAGGAAGTTTTCAAGTCCCTTCCAGTTCTTACCAGTTACAAGTTCGTAAATGCTAAAGTTCGTATTTCACGTTTTGAATTTTCTATGCATCGTATCACTATCGCTTCGCTTCTCTAGGGCGGCCGATAATATATTATGTAAATTTTAGTTATTTACTGTTGTTCTCTCGGTTCGGTAGCCCGTGTAGTTTTATATTGTCCGCCTGAAAAACAACAGTTGGCCAAGGTAAATAAGGTCAAAAACAGGGCCCTGGAATTCCATACCATCACTGGAATTTCCACCCCCCACCCGTTTCCAGTTCCGCCCCCTCCAGCTACCCCCGTCCCAACGTTTAAAAGCACGTCCGATAATTCTGTTATTGCCCAGTGAAAATAAACCTTATTAGGGCATATTAATAGAGTTATTGAATTACGTGGGATTCCCCCCGGCCCGTTATCATCAGCCCGAGAACGGAAAAACTACTGAAGACGGCGAGCGCCCCGAATCAGTGCAGCGATAGGCGGAAATCCCCCGAGTTACTTTAGGGAGACGACCGACTGAAAACTACTGAAGACGCCCCATTTAGAATTCATATGAATTCACCTTGAACGGCGGGATTCCGGTCGTCGAAATACGCTCTCCGCCGTCATCAGTAGTCTGGGCGAGGATAAATTTGAAATGGAGTCGACTTCCCTCCTTGATGTTGGGCAATCCCTGTCGCCTTATCAGTACTTACACCGACGGATAGATAACGCGTCCCGCCACCAATACAAACAATGCACGGCCTGCGTTTTGTTTCGATGCAGCCAATTTATTACAATTTATTACCACTGCCGGAATTTTTGAAGATTTCCTAAAGTACAATTTGCCAGTCGAGGTAACGAAAGTTTACAGCGTCAATCGAAATTTGTTTTAGGGTAATTAATTTTTACAAGTTGTAATCGAAGGTAAATTGGGACCGGGATTCGAACCCCGGACAAAATTACAAAACTTTTTGTGCTATGAATTTACATAGCAGATCGAAAAAGAGACGTCGAAAAGACTTCAGAAATGTCACATTTTGCACTTGAATTCAGTGCACCGCTCGTGATGCGTTTCAATACTTCTTTCTTTCCACTGTATTATTGGCAAACAGTTTGTATTAATAATTAGCGCTATAACATTGTCAGGTACAGGTGACTTTAAATGGAACATTCACAGATTTCACTGGGCTATGGCAATTTCAATTCGGCCAGTTGGGGTAGCTTTGGGGTAGTTTCGTCGTTATTCCGACATAAAATTATTCCGGCGACAAATATGCGGATGATATATGACACTGTGCTACTGAAGACGACGAGAAACCGGGAGAAATTCGAACCGATTAGAGTACCGGAGTCTGTTCGTCCCGATTCATTTCGGGAAATTTATTATTCACCGTGACTCATAGCGTCAAGTCGGAGAAGTTGAGTCATTGGGGGGACTTAAATTTCACATTTCTCCCTATAATTTAAGTACTCTAAGCGATTGTCGGAAATCATCATTGAAAATATCCACCAATTCTGTTCGGCCTTCCTATTTTGTCAACAAGTTGAAACAGGGAAAGCGTGTTTTAATGAAAAACAATTTGTTCCGAAAGTCGACCTTCGGATTATCAAAAGGCAATAATATTCCGAGTGCGATTGTAATTTTCGTAACGATTTTTAAACTGAATTTACTTAAAATTACGCTAATGCGTATTTCAATGTCTAATATTTGATCGGCGATTACCTGTCTTATAAATAAATAGGCTCGCGTGTTCCTACAGGTGATAAAACTCATTTTTTAACACTTTACTTTTATGCGAAATATCGACTGTTGTTGTGTAAACGACTCTGTTCAAACACAAGGGATTGAAGTGAACGATTTTACCCTGAGACATAAAACAAACAATTTCGATAATTCAAACTGCTTCGGTCGTACAATCGGAGCTGTAGTGCAAATTTCAACTGATTAATGGTGAAGAGCTCTCACTTAAAATCGTCAAGAAACACCCTGAACAACTCGTCGAAACAAGGTTTCGTTTAAGTATTTCAGGCTGATATTGTGTATCGTGTGGCGGTCAATTGAAGAAATAAATAATCGGTTCACTCGGCCCAATAACAAGTTAAGGGACGTTACCAATTTTATTTCACAACTGATTTCTTACTCTTATTTTCTGAAGGGGGGGTTTTGACCCGCGGCTGAAGCGAGGCCCTAGGTCAGGGGTCGGCAAACTTTGGAGTCTAAAAGGCCAAATTCACGCTTTAACATTCTGTTGTGGAAAACATTTTATAGGGCCACAATTTTTCTTATTAACAATCCAGTGAGTAGTGCACAATATGTAATAATAATTACGGTCTCAGCAGTCAGAAAGTCGGCAAGATAACGTTTACAATGCAAATATAATGCAAAATAATATGGAACGACCTTTTTTTTTTAGCATGTTTTAAAGAGGAGTGCATACATTTCCACTTACAGCTTAATTACTATGAAAAAAAGAAAGTAGTGTTTACCTTATCGCTTTGAAAAGAAGACCTAATCTGGATAGAATTTAAAGGGCAGTATTTTTTTTTATATCATATCATAAGGAATAGTATATGAATGTTCATAAAGAAATAACAATATATAATAAATATTGATTGAAATTTATGAGAACAATAGTTTTTTAGGATGCTTTACGGGACCTCTACGGGTCGGGCGTTTTTAACCCCATAAAAATGGGTTAAAATAAATTGAAATTTTGCGGGAATATTTTCTAAATTTTATTCCCTCATCGACTTAATCCGAAGGGCCCCCACTAACGGCCGCGTTATGCGCCCTATACGCCCCACAACCTACGTCACCGTGCCGGTGGTTGGGGGGCAACATGGAACGCTGAAATGGAGATTAATAGGACAAAAGTAGCGGCTTTGTTTCCCCCCTCGTGACCTCACAAGTTGTGTGACCTCAAGTACGTTGATCCCGCAGTGCGCAAGATAGAACACCGCGAGGACAGTGACCCCGATAGAACAACAGGCCCGCGGGCCGTCCCGGCCACGGCCCCGCAACAACAGCAACAAACGGATCAAATCGAAATACTGACTTGACGGACCTATTAAATAACACCAAATTACAATTCGTCTTCCGCAATACTCCGGTGTTCTGACACGTCGACTCTCAGCTCAATGACCTCAACCGCGGAAAGGACATAAGCCGCTTGACGAAATCCGATTCTGTCAATACTTGTATTTCTATTGCCTCATCGATAATCTCCGTCATAGTTTCGCCCGGACAGGATTTCTGTGTCCTTCCAAATTCCTTTCAAGTGCCCGAAAACGAGATTCTTCCCTGGACATCCCGGCCGATCTTACCGGAACCCAGTATTTGGAGGGACGCCGTATCCGGGGAGGAGAACTGGGTTTGGATCAACGCCTCGTCTTTTGTATATATATATATATATATATATATATATATATATATATATATATATATATATATATATATATTTAATAAGGCCGAAGATGATGTTCTGTTCGGGCAAGGACAAGCTGGAGAACCCCCCCGCCTTATCCTTACCCAGCCTCAGACTGACCTTTACGTAACCGGCCACCCAATGGCCATTATTATTTTTCAACGCCGTTCCAGGCTTGTTTTCTACCGCGTGTCACCTCCAATAAGGCACGACCTCCCGGTTAGACATCCCGATTACGGGTTTATACCGGAGGACTCTGGGGGGTCGATCAAGGATGCAGGCTTGAACTTGTCCAACTAACCGAATAACGCGTGAAAACGAAGTTTTTTTTCAGATTTTTTTCACGTGACCACCCTCCCCCATCCATCCCCCAAGACACGTGGTGTGTACCACGAAACATACACGGGAGGAGAGTTGAGGGGGCCGCCGAAGAACTGTAGAGGAATACCACAGGAATACGAGTTTCAATTCAGATTGTCAGCCCTTTTGGCCAAGGTCAATTTCAATGTCCGGACGGCTTCAACCAGTCGGCGCGATAACGCTAATAATGTTGCGATATTACGCGAAATAGTGATGTGACGGTGCAGCCGAAGTGTTCCAGACAAAGGACGAGTTTAAACTCGTTCTCCCCGTCGAAAGAACCGATACAGTCGAAGAATTGAAAATGAATTGTTCTATATTGTTCGGCGCATCGATATTAGGAAAAACATAAAAAAAAAAAAAGAAAGAAAGAAACCCATTTCCCAGCCGGCTCAAGGTCCCCGCCGATGCCGATTTCTCGCGGAAATGACGCGCGGAAAAGAGACAAATTGAATAAACTTCAGTGCGAAAAAGCAACGGAACAAAGTTGAAAATCGAAGGGTACATTATACGGAACGCCGATGAATATTCAATTTCTGTTTCCGAACTGGTCAGGGTCAAGGTTTTGTTAGGAACGGGGAAAATCGAGACCGGGAGTCGCATTTATCGCATCGGATAAGTGATAGCGCGTCGACAGAATTCAATTATTATATTTCAATAATATCTCAGATAAGAATAGTGCGTGATATAGTTTTGTGGATAAATATTGATTTCAATGTCGAACTAGTTGTGAAAGTGAGAAGGAATATTTCAATTTCAAAGGGAGAAAGAGAGAGGACTTGATGCACCCTTATCTAACCTTTTAATTTATAACAAAAAACAGACTTTTTGCCACCGAACCTAATCTGGAAACAATTTAACGAGCGCTAATTTTGTTTCAATACGTCAGTATCTAAGTGTCCACAGAGAGACAACATTATACAATAAGTATGGATCATTTACACGCGAATTTCTACATAGGGATGGGCGGGTCAACCGGTATTACCGATACGCTGCATAAAAATGCCTTTTTCGTGAAATATTTTATTCCTTATGAAGTTTGAATTTGAAGAGCGACACGAATGTCCGCGAGAGAGCAACGTTTTGGCAGCTAAGTAATTGCGGAATTCACCAACAAGTGGCACTTTTATATACTTTTTAAGTACGTCAACATAGGCCGTAGACGGTTTCGAATGCAACGTATAAGATGCATTCGGCTTCTCCGCAATGTCCCTCGTCGAACTATGGCGATCCGAATCAATAATTGCCTTTATTTGGCCTTTATTTTGTACAACGCCACTTGGTGAATTCCGCAATTACATAGTTGTCAACCCAATATATATATAATACAAGGTTTTAGTAAGTAGGCTTCCGTCAAGTATAATAAGCTGACTGGAGATGCGCAAATTCCGCCGGAATTGCGTAACGTGGCAAAAATATTTTTTTTCTCCCCTCCCTCTCTCTCCCTCCCTCGCTCCCGGCCACACTCCCTCGCTCCCTCCCCCTTCCTATCCCTACTTCTAGTGACGCGTGCGGCAGATTACGAGGAATTTTCCGAAGGACGCGATTCAAAAATACCGGGAATGATCTGTTAAAATGTAGAGGAGAGTCACCCTCCCCACCCACCCCTCCCACCCTCAATGACACGGTAGGTCGGATCATTTGCAAGTTTAATCTTAATGATGCAATCCGTCCGTGTCTGTGTCTGTGTGTGTAGCGCTAATTGGACAACAAACACACACACACACACACGCACAGAGCGATGATAGCGTCGCGGCGTCGTCGGCGTCGGTTGGTGGGGAGATGCGCCGCCGCAGCCAGCCCGTGTTATCAGAAGCCCCGACCAAGGTCAAGGTCAAGGACTTGACGAACAGCCACACAATATGTAAACACCGCCCGACGTTACATTATATCTTGTGTCAACAGCTCAGCTCTCAACACACACACACACACACACACACACACACACAGAGCAATGAGTATCACTACAATGTTACAGTGTAGCAGTAGGTACTAATATATATATATATATATATATATATATATATATATATATATATATATGGACCTAACAAAAATGGAAATATTAGGGGTACCCCAAAAGTAATCAACAGTTCTTCAAGTTCTTCAAGAGGGGGAATCCGAAAATTGCCAGAAAAGTTGCACAGAGAGTTGTCGATAATATCGGTGAATATACAGTAGATTATTAATTAAAGTTTCTTTTTTAGAAAAATAAAATGAATTCCAAAGTCAAAATGTCGATTACTTTTGGGGTACCCCAATACCTTGTGTACATTTCAGTACTTAAGTAAACGTCCGTACACCCGACATTGTAAATGTAAATGTAGATATACCGATAATACCGCGTTGAATTTTTTACATTTTAAACCAATAGTGTTCGATCACTGCTCTCGGAATTTTAATAGATTTTAAAATATTTCCTATCGGTCCGATACTCGTTAAGTACGGCGGGTTGCACTTGTGATAAATTGCGAGTCCACTCGAATTGTCAACGAAATCGTTTCAAAGGTCGCATACCGTATTGTTTTATGTATACGGCTTCGCCTGTAACTGTGTACAATTGGAATTTTATTTACTTTCGCTGTCCAATCTTTTATTGGGCCGGCCGGCCAATGTAATTAAGCCACGATGTCCTAAGACGGACGGTTTACAGGACGATACGTCCAGAGTTTCCGACCGGTATTCGGGACCGTCGGGAGCAGTGCAGACACGAAGCTTCAGTCGGTGCCGCCGAAAACCGAAGTATAATTATGCAGTTCTGCAGGGATGCGTTCAGGGAAAAATTCGGATACTGCGGCCGGAACCCGCTGACCGATGTTCTTGCCGCGGTACCACCGAGAGAGATACCGCCGAAAGTTGGCGATAATTCGAGTTAGTGTCGCCGAAACTTTCGCTCATTCGCGCTCTCCTTTTCGGCTTCGTTTTCAAAAATTGTATTCCCCAGTGCCTGCAGGATGCTTCGGTGGAATTGGGGCAATTCGATCCGTTCCGCGTTTCGAAAACAAAGTGCCGCTAAACCGTTTTTCAGGTTGGACGCATGAATGGGCGACCTTGGCTCGGCGGTATGCAGTCATGTAATGTATATCTGGGTTTGTTTAAGGGGTTGGTGGGGGGTTGAGGGATGGAGGGGGAGGTGTCTCTCCTTGAAAGCCTTCTGCGAACTCGTTATCGGAAACTCACAACTAAAAATACTTCCTTATCAAAATAACGCGAGCTCTGTACGGTAAATATTTTATCGATAACACCGCGTAACGCCTTCCATCCCCGGCACCGACCCCCGGAACATTAGCACTAATCAATTTATAATTGTAGCGGACCTTTGAAAATTAAAAAAAAAAAATAGGAGAAAAAAATACGGCCGATTAACCCTTGAACTTTGCAGATATACAGATAATGTAATTTCCACGTCCTTCTGTCTCCTCTCGACGTTTTTCACCTAGACCGGTTACGGCCGCTCGCCACCTTCGATAATATATTGGGTCGGCAACTAAGTCATTGCGGACTTCGTCGCTGGATGTAGACGGCGCTATTTTTTTTTATTTTTACGCACGTCTATCTTCAAACCTATATTGTGTATTCTGAAATGTTTATTACACGCGCCGACTATATACGTCGTGCCTACTAAAAAATGCCGGACATAAGTAAGGGATGCACGCGCCCGAAGGCGAGAAGAATCCGCAATTATTTAGTTGCCAACCCAATAATAATTATTAATAGTGCTAGCGGTGCCAATTCGCACTTGGGACACTTGTCGTGCATTCTGTTTGCACTGTTCAACTCGTATACTTACTTAATTGCTGACAGCGGAAGCGAAGTAAGTGCAATCGCGGCCGATGTGACTCACGCACTGCTACTGAAGACCGGTCGGAACCGGCGGGCCTTCAGAACAGTTATTGGAAACGAATATAAGGATGTCCGTAGTGAGGAGAAGACCGAATTAAGCGATCCGGCGATGATCGCCAAAAAATATTATCTGCATTTTATTATTCGCAGAGATCGAAAAGATTGAAAATTTATATTTCAAATTGTGACGCGGATGAAAAATATTATTTTTGGGGAAAAAGTAATACATTATTTTGGTCGCCAGATATGAATTACAAACCCAATATTGAAAATATTTTCTTATCCACCTACCTTCATTATATTAGTAATAATTATACCGTATTGAAGGAATTTCTCAATTCCTTTGAAGACTGAGCCATGAGCTGGATGAGGACTTGGAATCTCTGTGACGGACCCGATTTTCTGTAATTTATATTAAACCGAGTTTGTACCGTTTTAGCCCGTTATGGAGTGAAAATAAATTAGTTCAGACCTTCGTATTAAAGAACGGGAAAGTGTCAGAACAGAAAGTTTGATGATGCCAAGAGGAGCCGAAAAAAACCCTGGGGGCTTCCCCAAACAGTTGGTCAATTGTTGAATCCTGTAGATTGGTCAGTTTCCAACTCGTGTAATACTTACAGACAACATAAAAACATTGTACATACGAGGTCTGTTCAAAAAGTGTGGGCGAATTTTGGGGTTTTTTTTTTCAAAAATTTACGGATATCTATTTTGTCCCCTTCAAAGCAATCCACGCCAGATATTGTACACGTTTTCTTCCAATCCACGAAGCGCTTCGAAAATCCATTTCCGGTCAGATTCTCCGATCCATTTTACGGAATGGGTGAAAATCGAAGACGAACCAGAAAAACGTGCGAGAAAAGCGGCTTTAAAAAATTGACTGAACGGCTGAAATTGTCGGCGTAAGTGAGATACGTGCGGCTATAAAAAAAAACCGTAGATTGAATATACTTATTTCGCGGAAATGTAAAATTCGCGATCATTTCTGAACAGACCTCGTATATCTGTTATATATGTTTGCGGACTTAATTTATTCTTTACTTTGGATAGTAGTCCAGAACAAAGTACTAAGTCCGCACTGGCGTTGTACTTATTGCTGTGCTTGATTGTCTCCACTCCAACCGATACCGTGGCAAGACCTTCATTTTATACGCATCGTGAAATGTGGCAGCCGCGCGAACATTGCGCCGTTTCGTTCTCTATTGCATAATAGAACGAAATTTAGTTTTTTATTAAATGCGCATTTTATATGAATTTCAAGCGTTTTCGGTATTGGAGCAGGTTGCGAAGAATTTATGAAATTTCGAAATTTGTGCCGAAACTTTCCTAAATTCGCCAACTGGTGTACCTCAACTTGGAAATTGGGCTAGGTTTTCAGGGATTTCGGAAAATTTTTTAAAATTTTCGATTTTTCTTCTCCGAATTCACCGGGTTTATGTCATTTGGAGACCGCTGCCGTACTCAGCTTTAGCTGAGAATTGCGTCAGATTTCTAGAAACTTTCTAGAACTATAGGAAACGTTATATTGCAAAGACTGTCACCATTTTCTGTTTGAGCGAATTTAAATTTAAAATCAAATTGTTGCCGGTATTCTCAAATCTCAAAAAGAGTAGTCCGCCACTCTCAGTGAAGAACCTGTACCAATAACGACGCGTTGAGCGCAACGTGAGCTATATTTGACTCACGCTACGTTCGGTCAACAGGTCGCCCCCTTAATTAAATGTAAATCCGGCCTTGGCCTGGAAACTTTATATTTGTTTTTTATCGACCGATCGCGTCGCCGTTAGCGGCCGCTCGCCGTCTTCAGTAGCGGTTGCGGGTGCGCTTTTGACGCGCGGTGGGACGCTCGCGAAATGAGTTGTGGAAAAACGGGGCGCCCCAACGTGCCTCACGCACATCTGCTACTGAAGACGGCGACCGGCCGAAATCCAATTGTAGACACGAATAATCTACGATACTCGCAGACTACAAAAAAAACAGGTTTTCCGTAAGTGATAAAACTGAAACCGAAAATAGATACCGGAGCAACCCCTTTATCCAATTTTCGGTTCAATCCGTTAATGAGTACATTATCTTGTCGGATAGAGAAAGCTCTCGGAATCGATTCAGAGCGCAGCTCCGTTATTATTTCGATTGGAAGTTTTAATTTTGAAACACCGAACCGAAATTGAAGGTGGGCCGACGAATAGTTTTAAAATGGCCAACGCCGAAGAGCCCCGAACGGTGTTTAGTTTGTAAGGCGTTCGACTACAAGGTCTGGGTTAAATTGCAAATCACGTGGCGAGGTCACCTGTCCCCCCCCCCACACCGGCAAAACTGCCTTCCATCTCTGCTACTCGGTTAATAATAATCCTTCTTTTTTACGACGAACCTATATTTGACATTGTCTCTATTGATATTGAAAGGGCCTGTTATTAGTAGTATTTGGTCCAGAAAGTTTTTCACGCCTTAACGGATCGTACAAGTGAAATACTACCGTGAGTTTTCGATCTCACCGTACTGTACGCCGTAGTAGACGAAACGGGCGTGTATTTATTTATTTTTTTTTTTCGAAAGGGTTCGTACCGAAACATATCGGTGTTGTGCGCTCCGCGGACAGTTACATATCGAACCGTATCGCTCAACATCACCCAGCCACCTCGGTCAAGGATTTTGTCACCGTTTCGAAATCGTCGCGAGGAATACCTGTCCGAGAAATTTACAGAAATTATTTAAAAAAATGTTCGGCACGGTCATGTAGAGTTTCATCTATCGCGGTACTATCGGAGGGACGTAGACAATTTGAAAATTACCCCACCTCTGTTTTGCGGAAGACTGGAAAATGCGCTGAAACCGTCCCTCACACTATTCCGTGTCATTTTTCCTGTGTGTTGGAAAAAGGTAAAGGTGTCCGATAAACCGAGGCCCAGATTATACGAGAAGGGAACACTTTTAAACGTGAAAAAAATTGTTTCTGCGTACGCGAATTGTAGGAAATTTCGTATACGTGGCGAATTTTGCCCCAGTGTCTGTGTCAACATTGCAAATTCTCATCCGACGACAGTGTACATTGAAATCGACGCAATTCTTAGGCGAGGCCACTTCCCTAATCTCTGGAAAACGGCTCTCATAATACCCATCCCCGAAAATTGTCCTCTATCCTCTCTATCCTCTATCCTCTATCCTCTATCCTCTATCCTCTATCCTCTATCCTCTATCCTCTATCCTCTATCCTCTATCCTCTATCCTCTATCCTCTATCCTCTATCCTCTATCCTCTATCCTCTATCCTCTATCCTCTATCCTCTATCCTCTATCCTCTATCCTCTATCCTCTATCCTCTATCCTAAATAGCGGCGAGTAGGCGATTTCCCTACTCAGTACTGAACTCCAGATCCCGTCTGGATAATACCCACGAGCGGGGTTTTCCCTCCAGCGGTGCTGTAAACTTCACTGTGCGTTTCCTCTTCAGATAACGCCCCCTCGGCTATTATTAATATGCCGTTCGTCATGATGCGACGATATGTGGACGATATGTGGACGATATGGCTGTACGAGGAAAACTGTTCTGTGGTTCGAATCCCGGTTGAATTGATCGCCTTTTAAACTGTCTCACCGTCTTACGGCTGCCTTTTATTAATCTTATACGTCCGCTTATTTAGGTCGTTTAACAAAGTCCGGCCTATAGACAGTAGTTTAATTGATTACGGCCTTCAGCCGTCATACATTTTAGGCACACTTATATATATTATATGTATATATATAATTTATTATTTATGAATATTAACTAATACTAGCTCAACGTACCTGTTTTGTGGTCTTCGAGGGGTTGGAATTACGTAGGTCCGTGGTGTTTCTGTCTCCTCTCTCGCCGGTTTGGTCTATTGCTAGACCGGTTTCGGCCGCTTCTCGCCATCTTCAGTAGCGCTGTGTCAATTCAGTTTGTCGTGAGCATATATATATATATATATATATATATATATATATATATACGTATCTTGTTATTGTGTTATTCAGGAATGTTGTTTCCCCTGTCTGACAAACGCCAAAGTACAAGTGACAGTAAAAAAATCCGAAGTGACTGACACAGCGCTACTGAAGATGGCGAGCGGCCGAAACCGGTCTGGCAAAGGACCAAACCGGCGAGAGAGGAGACAGAAACACCACAAACTACGGTATTAACTAATACATTTATATAGCGCTCTAAAAAGTCAGAAAATAGACGCGTAGAATAATAGACAAGTTTTATAACATAGTTTCCTTTCCCGACAACGATAATATATAATACACGTATACATATATGAACTTGGGCTGTGATTGGGATGCGGCTGTGTCAGTTAACAAGGTTTGTGGGTTAGGGTTTTTCGACCTTTTAACACGACCAGATAAGTTTACGGTCCAATCTTGAGGCAATCACGGACAGATAACTGCGGTGATTCACCCAAAACTAGATTGTACCATTATATTTTTTTTTTTTTCTGTTTTTGGTCCGGCAACAAATTCCCTCGTCGTCGAACGTCGACTTCGCCGCTGTACTGCCGTAAAGAAGAGAATTTATTTATTTAATTATTCATAAAACTATAAAAGAAGACGGTAGAAGAAGTCAATTCTACACAAGTCAGAGTTGGGCACTTGTGAATTTGTAATATTTGTGTGCCTCAATATTTCCCTATTACGATTACAACACCGAACAATTTGTATATTTTGTATCAATTTTTGTACAATAGTATATATTGTATCAAACTAAATTTTGAATATCGTTCAATAAAAAATAAATTATTTGTATTTTTGTTTTGTTTCTGGACATTTTACTGGAGTCATTGTAATTTTCCTATTAGTACTTTCTTGTTTTCAGCGTTATAATATTATTTATTGTGATTATTACATGTTATGGCGGAAAGTCGATTTGAGCGCGTGGCGGACTGTTCAAAGTTTGACAACGAGGCCTAGTGATAGGCCAGTGATAGCGTTCGGATCTCGGCGCCTAAATACAACCTTGAACCCGGCCCAACTGATAACACGGCCATTGATAAAGTTCCAGGGACGACTCCAACACAACAGATCTCAAATACTCTTTGGCCACAGAAATAAAATCAAAACTTTATATAAATCAGAGTTTCCTCCATTTTCTGTGAGACTATTGTGACACTCGAATGAACTAAAAACTGGTCGAAATACTTTTTTTTTAATTTAAAACCAGACACAGGTGTGTACAAAGTCACGTACGGGCCATTATGGGAAACAGATATTTTTCCCTATCGTATGTACGAATTATAAAAATCCGTTTTGAAATTTCTATGGCATTTAAACCGATCTTATACCTCAGTTAATCGATCAATGCTCTTAACATTCCGTTCTGTATATCCCGATATAAACAGAGGGGGGCGCGATAAAATTCGTATTGAAGTTGATAACGGCCAAATAATATTCCGTCGCCAGTTTTCAGGGTCGAACTATTTCCAAGGCTAAATTACAGACCGCGTGCAATCCCCCTCGATAACTAACTAAAAATTGTTAATTACGATTATTAAGGTCACTACCTAGACTGACACAGCCGTATTGAAAGTCAGTAGAAGGTGATAGTAATTGAGTGAAATGAGTACCTTGATTGTGCAATAATTGCAAGATATAAACTTTATTAGAGAGGAACAGTAACGCGTGTCAATGTACAACCCGAACTAACTTCTCCCTCGGAGTTTCGCTTCCGAAACTGTCGCCGAAACTGTTTCTCGAACTCGTTTTTATTCCCTTCTTCCCGTCTCTATCTTCACGCCGATCTTAGTCTCTCCCGTATTTTTCCTTCCTACTCCCTTTTTCCGCCCGCCGAAGCCGCCGCTCTCTGAACGAATCTCCGATAGGGAAAAACCTCAGAGATAGGCGTATCGTCCAAGGGAAAACCCTCTTTCCTCCTTTCGAATTGTCCCGAACCGTCAACTGGTCGCGAGATATGCGGCATAAGTGTGCCGTAAATGAGTCGCGGAAAACTCCCACGTCAATCCGGGAGATACACCGGAACGGTTTTTACCACTGCCTTTGTACGGTCCGCTTTCGACCTTTCGGAACTCTCACCGTCATCAGGTACGACCGGAGGGTGGGTCAACTTGGGGTCGTTATTACAATTGGTAACGATCGACTAATCGAATAACGGCGATGTACATTTTTATTGACATCCAGGCACTACGTTACTGGACGCTACCGATGAATATCGTAGGATTGTGGAGCGCGGAAAACGTTCAGCGACTTCCGCGTGGATTACGCGCGGCGCGTCCTCCGGACCAGTTTACCGTTCATCAAGTGGACGCGGTCCGGCCACGTTCAATTGAAACTGAGGCCACTTATCGCAGAGCCCGAAACTACTCCGAGGTTAGCCAAATATTGGCCCCGAGGGCCGAATTACCCGACCGGCGAATTACAATTACTCCGTTCTGTCTTCAAATGTACACAGGAGTATAGAAGGTATACGCAAAATTGCCTCTATATACACGAATATTTGGACTGAATATACTGCTGCTCGCCGTCTTCAGTAGCGCAGTGTTAGTCGCCGTTGGCGCTTTGGACGCTTTTCAGGGGGGCTTCCTCACCGCTACTGAAGATGGCGAACGGCCGAAACCAGACCAAACCAGACAGAAAAACACGACAGACCTACGGTATTCCAACCCTTCGCAGACCACAAAACAGTTACGTTAAACATACTTTACACTCACTCCATATTGTGACAGTTACAATTGAAAATACTTTATATTCCGAAGACAATATACAAATTTAAGTATTGCAGACTCGTACTTACAGCAGCTTAAATAGAGTAATGCACTTGCGATCGGATTAAATAATGCTGGATATAACAAACCGAGTTATCTAGAATTGAATAACTCTAAAAATAAGAGTAACATTTGGTTCAATATATTAGGTGTACCCAAAAGTGATCAACAATTTGATAAGATGTATTTTGGTCTTGAGGAGTTCCTCAAGAGGGGAATAGAAAATTTGCAGGAAAAGTGGCCGGAGAGTAATATCGGTGAATATACAGTAGATTAATAATTAAAAATTTCTTTTTTAAGCAAAATAAAATGAATTCCAAAGTCAAACTGTTGACGCACTTTTGGTTAACCCTAATTACAGTTGTTACTGTCGACAATAAAATTCGAGTTTAATCGCCTTCTTCTGCAGGCTATTTATTATAAGTCCGATTTTATAACGAATTTTAGAGAAATAATTTAGTTTGAGATTAAAACGACTGTGACATTCAAACCGTTGATTATTACGACTGTGTCCGGTGTGGCCGAGGTCATAGCCCAGCCCCCCCCCTCCCTAAACCTCCCCATTGAACTTGAACATTTTTAAGGAATTTCCGGTACGACGGCCCCCTCCCCATCCCCCTCTCCGCAGTCTCATGATCACGATGATGATGATGATGATGATGATGATGTCGAGGGGGACTGAGCAGTTGATGCTGATGCAGCACGGTCGAGCTCTGCTCCACAACCTCCCTTCTATTATTACCAAGGTCAATTCTCTTGTACTTCCTCCACGCCGGCATCTTATATATATATGTGCAACAGTTCCTTCATCTTGCATATACATATTCATCTTCGGTAGTTATTTGGTCGTTAACTGCTTTCAGTGAAATTCACAAAAATAAAAACGAGGAATACCGACGTCGAAACACAATTTCAAACGGACACTGTTCAACGGATTCCGCTTGACACATAAGTAAACCTTCTATGTTGTACAAATTTACAACACTACCGTAACGTCCTTGCTACATCGCCCATTCATTCCGGTCTTGGGCTAGACCGGTTTAGGCCTCTTCGCCGTCTTCAGTAGCCTTGAGGAGAGTGAGGAAAGTTAGGCCTCGTCGGTTGTACGTACGCCTCACTACTGCCCATGATGAAATACGCTGGAAGATGAAACTGGTCCAACATAAGACCATATATATATATATATATATATATATATATATATATATATATATATATTTATGGTATTATAATGAGGTGACCTTGTATCAAGTATTGCATATTTCACTGGCTGAGATTGGCGGAAATGTCCTTAACGGGACAGACTGGCGATTGAAAGTATGATGCAATTGCATTAATTCTAATGAAACTGCATTATTATTGTAAAGTCATTTCTGCAGGAGGTTTTCGTTTTTTTTTTTTTTTTACTGAGAACACTGACGATTTGAATAATTCCGAATTGCCGATAATCAAGAAATGGAAACTTCGCATCAACTATTTTGCGGCCTGCGAGGGGTCGGAATGGCGCAGTTTTGCGGCGTTTTTCTGTCTCCTCTCGCCGGTCTGGTCTTTCGTGCTAGAACGGTTTCGGCCGCTCGCCATCTTCAGTAGCCAAATTGTTAGCCCCACTGGCGCTTTGGATGTCGCAGTACACAAGCGACAGTGACAGTGCAGTGTGCAGGATGGCCGAAAATCGCAGCGCTACTGAAGACGGCGAGAGCGGCCGAAACCGGTCTAGCACAAAAGACCAGACCGGCGAGAGGAGACAGAAAAACGCCACAAAACTACGGTATTCGAATTAACTCTAACAGGACGTAGAACACTTATTACAAGTGTACTTTGACTGACTGAATAAGCTTTCAGTCTTTTATAAACGATTAAAGCTATTACAATTATGATAATGACGTATATATTTGTTGTCGATGCGTGTTGTGTACAAGTTCCGCAATCGGTTTCATTAAATAACAAAATCCGAGGACATTCGTCGAGATCCTCGAGTCAAATTAATCGACTACTGAGGCCATCACTTGGACGGAAACGAGATTTGACCTTACAGTATTGGAACCGACGTACGGAGTTCCGGGGTCCTTCGAAACTTCGCTAATACGACAGTTTTATTATTGCATAACGATATTAATAAAATCGCATTCCCGTCTCAAATCCCAGTTCCCGATTCCCCCGTCCTGGAGATCTTCTTTGGTAACAAAATAACATTCCAGAATTGTACTTATAACGACGGGCGTCGATTGTGCGATAAATAAAAAAAAAATAGAGTATCCGATTTTTTATGTCGGTCGCAGTGCAAAACACCCATTTACCCCCACCCCCACCCCGTAGCGCTTTATTTCCTGTACGACGGAATCGCTTTGGCGAACGGTCTAAGGTCGTCCCGATAATGTTCCACAACCTTCGGACGACCTCGCGAAACCGGCCATTCGGGCGAGAGCAAATCGAATATCGGCCCAGTCATTCCGCTTCAATTTTTTTCCAAACTCCGCATAATTTCCACGGAATTTTCCGACATTATCGTTTTATCGCCTCGATTGTACGAGGTAGATATAAAACATCGTCATATCGGGTCGGCAACCAAATAATTGCGGTAGGTTCGTGATGTCTTTCTGTCTCCTCTCGCTGCTGTTTGGTCTTTTGCCAGACCGGTTTCGGTCTTGTACATGTCACAAGTACATGTGAAAGTGACAGTGGGCAGTGAGGATGCAAAAAAAAACATCCAAAGTGCTAACAGTGACTAACACAGCGCTACTGAAGATGGCGAGCGGCCGAAACCGGTCTAGCAAAAGACCGGACCGGCGAGAGGAGACAGAAACATCACGAACCTACAGTACACAATTTTTAGTGAGCAGCACGTCTCGTGGCGGCTGACTGTCGCTCATTTAAACTGGAGATCATACTTCATTCAGTTTCTTTTTGGCCCTCTATATACTTTCTGACATCAACATTTTTAAACTATCCTGTCTAATTCATCAACTATTTAAGTATCCATAAGTTACCACAAAACAGGTATATTAAATAAGTAATTGCGGATTTCACCAACAAGTGTCGTTGTACATATTTTTAAGTACGTCAACACAGTTTGCAAAGCTATATCTTGTATGAGATAAATTCGGCTTGATACCGAATGTTTCATAAAGGACCAAGTAATAAAAGTATCGAAGAATCTTATCTGTGCAAAGATTGTTGGCGCACTTAAAAATATGTACAACGCCACTTGTTGTTTGAAATAAGCACAATTACTTAGTTGTCGCGGCTTAGGAAGTTGAAGTAGCCGATTGGGACGAGGGATGAGGAATAACTTCAGGATTTTTATAAATTTTTGGAGGGGTAAACGTTTCCGAATATCTGGGCGTTTCATGCCCCATAAAGTCGCCATAAAGAGATAATATAAAAATCTCATAATCTAGCCATTTCATCTCCCAGGCTAGGCTGTGTAGGGCCTCTCGCCATCCCAGTTATATTATCCAACAAACTGTTGAAATGTAACAATTTACATTGAATACGTGGTATCCGTAAATTGCACCGCCGCACAGGTATTCCGTACACTCTGAAACGAGTTATTGTTATTGCAATTGGGAAAGTAAATAACAAGAAAATATAAATTTGATTCCATTGTGTTCTGGCTATCTGTGGACGTAGTCAAGGACGATGCCATTGTCCCCCCATCCCCCATCCCCCACCGATATTTGTTTTACAAAGGAGCCGTAATCTGTTAACAAGGAATGACATTATCCACTCTAGCCTCCACTACCCCCCCCCCACTAACCCCCCCACCATCCCTGTGTCAATGACAATGAATTGACACTTTGGCTCTTATTCAACCACAAAGGGAAAACGCTTCGGTACATTTTAAATCTGGAGACGAAAGTTTTATTTCCAGAAAGTATGCAAATTCGTTCCTTTTTTTTTTTTTAGCGGCCGGCCGAATCGGTTCAGGGCAACGTCTAAAAATATCTCAGTCATCTCATATTTCGTATTGTCGTTACGGCGGTCGTAATTCGGTAATTCGGCTTCCGGTCGCGTCTTCAGTAGTCGCTAGGTCGCTGAAACACTCGTTTTTTGCACGAGAGAATTTATAATTTGTTCCAATATGCAGAACTTTCGCCAACTTGCGTTAGGATAAAGGGTAATACTGTCGGAAGAACTTCGCCATTCCTGGAATTTTCCCGACAACGCTACGTCCGTCCTGTATACATCCATACATACATAATACATATCGGTAAGGTTTTTCTTTCCAGGAAAGGTGCAAAATAGTCGATTTCCTCACTGACAGAAGGACGGACGGAATACTATAATTACTATGTCTATATATGTTACCGTTAATGGTGCAAAATTTTCAAAGAAAATTTGCGGTAAAAGATGACAGTTAACATTAAGTATAGTAGAAACTATTATGTTTCTTGTCGGAACCAAGTGACTACTGAAGATGGCGAGCGGCCGTAGAGCGATCCATCGGGCGAAGATCTTTCGGAATTCTGTCGTCGCCCGTTGTGACCGCCGGCCGGTTTAAAACCCAAGGTCGAATTACTGCTATTATTTATTTTTTCGTTTTGTACCCCCGTCCTCCTCCTATTCTCTTTAATCGATATTTTCGCCCATTGTCATTCCAGGGTCGTCCGATTGTGTCACCGCCGTCTCCTTTTCTCGTCGTTCTCCGCCTCCTCCTCCTCCTCCTCCGCCTCCGCCTCCTCCTCCTGCTCCCACTGGGATGAGGCTGTCCCAAGGTCCCCGGCGGATGGCCCCTCCAACCCCTCCCCTCCCACCCTATATAGCCGGCTTCATTGTTTCTCCATAATTTCTTCATTAGTCAATGGCCGCGTCCCGGCCGGTTGACGTCATTTACTACTAATCCCTCTCCAACGCGGCCTTTCCGCTCTTATGTAATGGTATTTCCTGCGACGTTTATAGCCGCTATCGTTAATACCATTTTTCCGACCAATTTTCCAACGCGAAAAATCACGGCGTAACCGTTAATAAAAATACGACCCTTCCGCATTCCCCGATCTGGGGGTTCTGTGGAACATACATAGACAAAAATCCGCCACGTATTTATATATATTCATAATATAAAACTTTCCCGCAATGTTATCTACCTTTGTTCGGAAGCGAAGTGCCCCTAATGAAGATTTTCTATTTCATTATTTTTCTTCAACGATTTGTACGCCGTAACTACAAAATACAATGGGTTATACTGTTGTTGATGCGGAAGTAGTTAGTAGAGCATAACGGAGGACAAACCCACCGACCTCACCATTTTATCCACAAGAGAAAACGTGTTATTTATGGAGAAAAATCTCTGAAATCGTCGATATAGTTATTTGAAAGTTCGATAGTCAATGCTGCATTTATCCCTCCTCTTTCTGTCCCTCGGGACATTTATCCCGTCCTCCAACAATTCCCGTCTAGGAGCTACAATTTCCGTTTGAAATAAAGAAGAAATGCGACTCCAATTAAATTGTTACGTTCGCCGCCCGATTCGAAACAATAAAACGGGTCCGATTGCGCGACCTCCGCCTGACATTGGCCACTCGTTCGAAGGCCGTTCGCCGTCTTCAGTAGCAGCTATCTGGCTCGGTCCTCTCTCGCCGGCTGAGTCACTCGCGCTTTTACCGCCGTCGAAAATGACTGTTGCGCAATGCTACTGAAGATGGCCGAATATGAAAAAAAATTTTTCTTTAACATTGCGCAAGGATATATGATGTAATCTGTTTTATATGTATATATATATATATTTCCTTCGCTATTTTCTTTTCGTTTTCTCCAATTTGTCTGTCTGTCTTTCCATTTCTGCCGTATACGAGTCAGCACAATATTGTCTCCTAGAAAATAAAATGTTCGATAAATTATGACGCCAGACGGTGGGAAGTTGCCGGCGGTCTAGTAATAGACATTTTATAGACGGCACAGATACCGTAGTTTTGGAACTGTGCCCCGAACCGGCACACCGAGACTGCGGATAAGTTCACCTTGACAATGGCGCGTCTTCCTCTCTTTGGCTTTCCGTTGCACAACACACACCACCCCCGCCCCTTTACCGGTATAATACCGCACGGTGTGATTGCGCAAGGTGTACAGTCCAATATTGATCGAAAGGAGTGTCGATTTCCGTTTTCGCGTCATTCGCGTCCTGTATAAAATCGAAAACCGGTTTTAAACATTCTAATATAATACGTCGATTATTCGGGCTTCTAAACTGTTGACAAATTGTCGTTAACCGCAATCAATTAGAGTGCCCAAAAAAAAAATCGTGAAATGCCTCAAATTATATAACTGAGTTGACATGTTTATTAACCGTTATCAGTGCTCTGTACATTGAAGGAGATTATTTGCATAGTAAAAGTTTTTACAGAGTTGGCATTCAACTTTCAGAAGGGGATAAGAGAATTAACTGAAAAAATAATAATTACGTGTAAAATTCTTTTTTTTTTGTCAGCACTTTTAATTATACGAGTCTATACCGAGGTGACGGTGAACCAACCTTGTCAATCGTCGTCAATAATTCAAACTCCCTCTAGTCGGGGGCGGTGGCGGGGGTTGGTGGGGGTGGCACCTTGACCGTGGGGTGGTTCGGTCCCCCCCCCCAAGGGGCCTGGGGCTGCGTTCAACCAGAACTGGGTGAAGGTTAAAGTTAACTCTCATAATAGGGGCTTTATAAGGGAGGCAAGGATCGATAGGTTAAAAGCGAGGGGGGGCGGGGGTGGAAACGGGGAGGGGGGCGGTGCCCCAAGGACCGGGGCTACCCTTCACCCCCATCCACCCTCATCAACCCCGCAGAGGCACAATTTCTGTTTAAATATTACACAGGGGGTGGTCACCACTCCAGGGCCAGATATAAAAGATTAGGGCACGCTACGGCCGAAAGTTCGAAAGTGTAATTTTCATTTAAAATATTTCATCGGGCTATTTAGTAATTACGTTTCTCCTTGCGGCCCGCACAAACACGGTTTTTACCGTTCGCCACCGCCAGTAGAATCGGACAGCGAATAACTCGATTAACGAGGAGTGAGGATATTTTTCAGTAAACTGGAACTTTGAGTTCATGCGGAAGACGTAATTTTTTTTCCACTGGATTTTGTTTAATCGACAGCACTTTCCTGAGGAAAAACTCAGCGCTAAGTATTCCGACGAATATATATAATATATAATATAGGTCAAAGGATACGAGAAAAGCCCCAAGTCAGTTTAAACGGCAAAATCGACAGTTTTATAGCGCCAACCGCCAGTATCATAGTAATAGTGCAGGTTCTATCGTTTTAAATATCACCGATTATTGTGAACGGAACAAGCGTTTTTTCTGTATCACTAACTAATTTCCGGCAAGTGCTTACTCAAAAGTGATAATTCCGTCCAAATATTCCAATAAATATAGAAATGACCTCGGGTCGGTATGCAATAACAAAAATTCCTATAGTACCTACAACATCCTATTTGTATTTAAAGAACAATAAAACATTAATAATTTGTCATGGCTCGGTAATTATAATGCATTGCCGATTAAAATACCGAAATTTTGAATAAAACACTTTGTGTGTAGAAAAATAAAGTGCTCGTAGTTTTAAATTTGGACGAAGTTGCCTCGATCTCCCAACAGTGCCAATATTTAAACTCAGGCTCAATTTCAGTATTCTCTTTTGTATTAGGGGTACCAAAAGTAATCAACCAAAAAAGAAACTTTAATCAATAATCTACTATAATATTCACGAATATAATCAGCACATTTCCGGCAAATTTTCTATACCCCCCTCTTGAAGGACTCCTCAAGACCAAAATACATCTTATCAAATTGTTGATTACTTTTAGGTACACCTGATATGTTTGTATTTTTTCTGCGTTATCCGTTTGTGTTAAAAAAATAGCTGTACTTGTTCAAAAATATATTAGAGTGTAGGAAGTCAACGGTTTAATTCGAGTTGAAATTTAAATATATTCAATTACTGTGAATATTTCTTTTTGTCTCCAACTTAAGACTCTCTCGCCTGGGTAATATTTATTATTTAAATTAAACATTCCGCTATAATCGACGAGCGGTATGTATTATCAAGGTTGGGAGGGCGGTTGTGGGGCCCTAATGGCGTGGCCTCGAAAATTGGCCTATTCAAATGATCGGGTTGTATAATATAAGTTTGGCCGTGTTGAATGTAGGACGTTCCAGCGTCAACCCCTCACCCTCGCCGCCCCCCCCCACCCTCCCGGTGGCCCACTATTAACTGGGCCAACGGGCCGACAATAGCCAACTGAAATAGGCTACTAACACACGGCGGACGGCTATTGCAAATTTTATCCTCCGGACGTTCCATTTAGGGCCCAATACCCTCCCGGCGGGAATCCGGACGTCCGACTCTGAAATTCTCCGAAACCGACTTAACCGGCGCCGGTTGAAGAAGAAGTATCGCTCCGTATTGCGCAAGAGTTCGAGACCGGAAATTTGGCGGGGGTTGGGGGTGGAGGGTTGATCGGAAAACGAATTTCGGCTACGATTTCCGGAACGTCGGAAGCGGAGAGGGCAAAATCCCTCCCGGTGAACAGAGATCCCACAGGAAGCTCTGTTTCTGTCTCCTCTCGCCGGTTCGCTCTTTCGCCATCTTCAGTAGCGGTGCTTTGTACGTCTTTCTGGGATAGTCTTGGAGTTGTGGCCACCAAGTTACTCCGACCCCTCGCAGACCACAAAACGGGTCTGTTAAATTAGTGATATTTCGTCGTTTATTCGACAAATTCAGATACCCCTACATTATTGAATGCTACTGAGGCTGTCGATTGGACCCCGGTGAAAAAGTATTGACAATATTGAAGTCAGAAGATGCAGAGATTTTTTTTAGCTGGTGGAAATCAGAGCCAGAAAACAGCAGGGGAAAAGTGCCTCAGATAGAATTCAGACCAGCGAACGGTTATTTCATCAATATTATCCAATAAGGCAGTTAATATTCTCGTTATTGTCGAGATTGACGCTTTTCAGCGAGAAGTACCGCAAACTGTTTTTGACACCGCGTCTAGAAACCGTAGAAAAGCCGAGATATTCAGTACACTTTGGTTTTTATACGGGCGAAGCGTCCGGGATTTTTTCTTAATTTCCCATCGCTAATGATGCAAGTTGAAGTTTTATTGACGACTGGATAAATTGGAGACTGGATTGGGAAATATGGCGCAATAATGGGGGCGACCCAAGGGTGAGACAGAGGCCAGACTATAAAGGGACTAGAGTTATATCTACGCTATATACGCCTTATATTTTTTATACATTTTACTAAATACAAATGCTTTATTTATTCTTCGGATATACACAGCGCACAAGTCGCGGACGATACACAAATTTTGATGTACACGAGTATTAACCCATTAAGTACCAATTTTTTTCTGAAAATTTTGCATAAAATTTACTTATTACGATGCATTATTATCAAATATGTTTTTAAAAACGAGTTTGTCAAATATTTTGTTTTTTAAATCAAGTCCCATTTTAGGGGATTAGGGCAGTACAGAGTTGAACCGACACATGAGACCAATAATCTTATATTTCGAATAATAATCATAATTACAAGTATTTTAACGCGATGTAGTATTTACAATGTGAAATTACTGAGAGTAATAAAAAAAACTTCCTGTCATATCAGAAAAAAAAAATTAACTGATCCCAATTTGGGTCCTACTGTACTTAATGGGTTAAGACTAAACATTCTTCTATTGTGCACAGTGTCGTTATTGAAGTTGTGTAATAAAAACGGAAGAACTTAAATTACACTAACAATAAGCTGTACTAGTTATGAGCTAACATAGTTTTAAGTTGGTACGCAGTAAAACCTTATCAGTTTTACTGTCTTATCTGTCAATTTGACGCGTACCTTAGAGACGGGTATAGTGAATTTCGAAATTAAAAAAACGGAAAAAATAAACTTCAATTCGTTGAAGTGCCGCACAACTGCGGTAAAAAATATGGGAACGGTTCTGTGATTTTCCAACCGAAAGTCCGGTAAGTCGTAGTGTGACACAGCCCGTTGGTTTCGGGGGGGGGGGTTAATTGAAAGCTAAATTGGCCTATATTGTGTTAATAATAATAATAATAATAATAGGGGGATGCCCAAGGGTGTGTGTGAGGAGGGAGAGGCTGGGGGTTATAGGAATATAGGGCAGCGGCGTGTGACCCCGACCTTGCCACCAATCATTGACCCACTGCCAGTGACCCGCCCGGGTGGCTCGAAACCACACAGCCTCTCTTCCTTACAACTCCATTTTATATATTCGTTCGTATAATCCCGCGTTCAGATCATTTATCGACACTTCACTGGTTCGAAAGTTGACGACGGTCATTAACATTGGGCAATTGGACAATTGTAGTCGTACGGCGAATGGCCGGTGGCACTTCCTCCTGCATCCATTCTATTATTTCTACATACAATAAGTTTCCCAACGACAGAAATATCCAGTTATCTATTTCCGGTTCGTCAGATATCCGGATATTTTATCGTCAACTTTTGGCCAATTTTCCGACACCGAGCCCGAAGCAGATTGTTTTGCGGACGGTCAGTTTTCTTTGCGCATCTTATTTTATTCGATTCTAGAAGATGAAAGTGATAGTTTAATACGGTCTGTTGGGCAGAGTTATAACTAATAAGGTCGCTCTCATCCCTCACCGTTTCCCCCAATTCCCGTCGTACAAAACCAGGAGGGACGGGATTGTACTCGTCCCGTGTAAAGAAGTGGCGAAGTATTGTCGAACTGGTAAAACGAGTTTTCCGGCTATTTCGGGCCGAAAACTTGGAAATCAGTTCGGGGAAAACTTCTGTCGCGACGCCGGAGTGGCAAAACTTGCCCTTTAAACAGAGTTTCCGTCCGCCCTAGCAATCGGCGGGGGTTGTGTCTGCCGTCGTTTCCGCCCCCAAAACGCCGACAGAGAGGGAATTGCGCGCTAGAGAAATATTTATTCACCGCACCAATTAGGCGCAAAATTCAAAGGGCTTTACCGAATTCAAGGGGGCCCTATACTTCGCCTGACCTTGACAAACACGAGGTGCCGCGGTAGGTGTGTCCCCGCTTCGGTTTTCCTGTGGGACTTGAGGTCGAACGGCATTTCCTCAATTCCGAGTGATGACGCAGCCCCCCCCCCCCCCCGACAACCCGCCGCCCCCAAAACGGGGAGTGAAAGAGGCGAGCGTGGGCGTAACCCTCCGGCCACAGTCTATTCGCCGGTCTATTATTAGCGACAAGGGAAAAGATCAGGGTCACGCTCGAAAATAGACTATCCCAGAGAGAGAGAGAGAGGGTGAGAGGGGGAGTGGGGTGAGAGACAAAGGCCGGTCTAGAAAAAGCCCAAGGGTCAAGAGGAAGGAGCGCCCCAATCGGCGCCGGCCAATCAAAAGTGTCAACCCCCATTACACCCTCCCCCCGATTTAATCCGAACCGAGGGCGAAAAATACGATAAAGATACGAATACGACACTTTACATCACTTGTGCAACCGCCCGTCTAGAGCTCTTGGCCCGCGGTGCAGTCACACTAGACGGGGGTGACTTTTGTAGGACCGTTGCAACTACCCCAACAACTTGTAAAATTGGTTAAATTAGTGAAAAAAAATGTATAACTTCGTGTAAGATTTCGTGTGTTTCTGTCTCCTCTCGCCGGTTTGGTCTTTCGCCAGACCGGTTTCGGCTGCTCGCCACCTTCAGCAGCGCGGTACTGACACTTGCACTGTCGGTGTTTGGTCTTTACAGGCAGTGAGAGATGTATATCGACGAACCTAAGGAGAATTAAACAGGGTACTAGATCGAGAAACAAGTAAATTGTATATTCATATAAATGCCGTCTATCGAAATCAAAATTAGTTCTAAATCCTGCGGTCAGCTTGCGTTCTCATCCAGTTTAATAATATCAGCAAGTGCTTAATGTGTTTTTTAAAATGGACTTGTAGATGACAAAAAAATATAACGATGCGCGATGACAGTACAAGTGACACAGTGCAGTGAAGATGCCCCGAAAAACATCCAAAGTGCCGACAGTGACTGACACCGCGCTACTGAAGACGGCGAGAGCGGCCGAAACCGGTCTGGCGAAAGACCGAACCGGGCCCGAGTAGGGCTGTAACACACGGAATCTACTGTAGGTTCGTGATGTTTCTTTCTCCTCTCGCCGGTCTGGTCTTTTGCCAGACCGGTTTCGGCCGCTCGCCATCTTCGGTAGCGGTGTCGCACGGTATCTACGCTATTCCAACCGCTCGCAGACCCCGGTGGCACTTTTCCTCGTTTCCGTGAAAAATCGTCGGGAGGTTGTAGGGTGGTCGGGCTGCAAAGAGCCCTGTAGGGCTCCGAAAAGGGCTACAGTTCAAATTTGAGATTTGCCCTCGGACACAGCCCGTGTTCTCGCGCCGTTATCCGCCAAGTATGCGTCTCGTGTGTCTACTCCATATTAGCCTATCTAGAAAAGTCGCTGACGGACGTTACGTCATCGGACGTCACTCGAGGAATATGATCTAATCCCGGGGGGGGGGGCGGCGGGGGGCGGAACATTATTACAACAAACACGAGGAAAACTCCTACTTCCCCGTTTATCGTTCGTTGTGCCGACTTCCCGAAATATATTCCAACACCTATATACTTTTCCCGATCGCCTACAACGATTTTCGCGTTAAACTTCCCCCAGGAAGCGGTCACGTGATCAGAACGTTCGGGAAAAATAGTGGGAGAATATTTTCCACTCGAACATCAACGTTACTTATTGTATTTTACTCAAGAAATATTGTAGGTTCGTGATGTTTCTGTCTCCTCTCGCCGGTCTGGTCTTTTGCTAGACCGGTTTCGGCTGCTCGCCATCTGGTGAGGACGCTAAAACCTGGCGAGCAGCCGAAACCGGTCTAGCAAAAGACCAGACAGCAGCGAGAGGAGACAGAAACATCACGAACCTACAGTATTCCAACCCCTCGCAGACCACACACACAGGTATATCAAAGTAAAAAATATTAGAACTGAGAGCATTGATCTTGATCTCAGTTTCAAACTTACCTTTAAACTTACCCTTGAATAAAACAGAAAATGTGGCGAAAATTTTTCATGGACATATTCAGAGTTCCAATTTCGGATATATGTACGTCATTTGCAATAAAATATCTGCAAAAGCGACTCTGAAAGTTTCTTCAACTTCCCCTACTTCAGTACCCAAAAGTAATCAACATTTTGACAATTGAATTCATTTTATTTTGCTACAAAAGAACTTTAATTATTAATCTACTATATATTCATCGATATAATAAGCAACCCTCCGCCAATTTTTCCGGCAAATTTTCGATTCCTCCCCTTGAAGAACTCCTCAAGACCAAAATACATCTTATCAGATTGCTGATTAATTTTGGCTACCCCTAATATATTTGTATTTTTTCTACGTTATCCGTTTGTGTTAAAAAATAGCTTTACTTGTAATATTGTCCAAATACATATTAGAGTGGGCGAAAGTCACCGGCTTAATTTGCCTTCGAGTTGAAATTTAAATATATTCAACTACTGTGAATTTATTCAATATCCTCTTTTCTATTAGGGGTACCCATAAGTAATCAACATTTTGAGTTTGGAATTAATTTTATTTTGTTAAAAAAGAAACTTTAGTTATTAATCTACTACTGTATATTCACCGATATTATCGACAACTCTCTGCCACTTTTCCGGCTAATTTTCGATTCCCCCTCTCTTGAGGAACTCCTCAAGACCGAAATACATTTTATCAAATTGTCGATTACTTTCGGGTACACTTAATACTAGAAGGCTCATTTTTCACTTTTCCTAACTACCCCCGGAGCCAACGGACAGGCTCTCTTTATCTCTGGGGTAATTAAAATACTTAAAATTATAACCACCCCTTATTCACCTGAAACACTCACCAGAGTACCCTCTCTTAGTATAAATAGAATAATAATTCCTCGAGTCCGAAATAAAGTTTTAACAATTGAATACGCGGTATATCTCGTGTTTTTGAACAGACTCAATTTATTTGTTTCCGGCCCCAGCTTAGTTGTACTGACCGAAATAAAAACTGTTTGTCGGATACGTCAGTTTGTTTAGCGGCGACCTCGAGTGTTACCCAAATGTTCTAAAAACGACACCGAGGTCGTGTGCCGCCTCTGTTCACGGCCGCAGCCGCCCAGAGCATCCGCATAACACGTTATTATGCTACACAATAACCGGTCATCGCTTACACATAAAATATATATATATGTATGACAAAAACGTGTAAATTTATATAGCTTTAAAGTAATATGAAGACACAATTTGTTCAACATACCTGTTTTGTGGTCTGCGAGGGGTTGTAATGCGGTAGATTTTGTGGTATCTCTGTCTCCTCTCGCCGGTTCGGTCGTTCGCCGGACCGGTTTCGGCCGCTCTCGCCGTCTTCAGTAGCGCTGTGCTTATAGTGACATTGACACAGTGCACTGAGGACGCCCCCCCTCCCACCACCACGAAAAACATCCAAATTGGCGACAGTGACTACTGAAGACGGCGAGAGCGGCCGAAACCGGTCCGGCGAAAGATCGAAACCGGCGCGAGAGGAGATAGAAACACCACAAAATCTACGGTATGAATACATAATGTTTGGCAGCTTGCACTCTATAAGCCTCCTCTACAACCTTCGCTTTTAAACAACAATTCGATTTGTACAATCGCCGCGTAATTTGTAATATACTGAGTAAATATAAAAAAAAAAATGGATGAAAGCCGGAGTATAATATCCGTATCAGAAATTGTGTATTTTACAATTGGGGGCAATAAAAATATATTTCGGGGCGACAAATATATTCCTATCGCTAGCAGTCGCGTGGAAACATTTCAGTGATTCATTTCAATTATTGGGCGCAGAGAAATAATATTGACTCAATGAATGTAAAAACATATATAAACGCCTCCCCAGGTCTTTTATAAATTGAATATCAATTGTAATTGTGAGTTATATAGAATAGTTATTTCAGGGGAGGATAAAGGTTGAAATGATTTTAAAAATTTATACTTCGAAAAGCAAGAATATTGAGTTAATATTAAAGAAAAAGATACGAATGAGATATTGACTCAATTATGATATCTGCTTGTATAAATTTAGCATAAAAACTGTGCCGGTCTAGGAGTTGGGCGGAGGCCATTCGACCGGTGTCGTGGGCGACAGTGCGATGAATGAGGGAACTTTTATTTATTTTTTATTTCTTCTCTCCCCCATAATATAACCGGTTCCTGTTGGGCCTCTAGAGTAGCATTAGGCGTTACTGCCGGCGTTACTGGGGCGCTAGTGCTGGCAACAGCTGGGGTGCTACTACGGCAGCTAAAGTGGGGCGAACGCCGGGGGGGGGGCCGGTCTATTGAATGGACGTGGGGCGTTGAACTCTCGTCTAACGCCGCTCTATACCATACACTGTAGCACAGAGACACTGATTGGGGTCACGGCCTTTTCTCGGAACTTTAATTCTTAAAATACGCCCCCCCCCCTGGAGCCAAAAACTACTCTACAGCGTTGGGCCTACTACTGCGAACATTTGAAGAAATTTTTTCCTACAAAGACCACGAAACAACTGTAAAATAAGCAGTAGTAGCACTATTAACGAGTGGACAATAACGGAGGAGAACCCCATTTTCATTTTTATAATTATATCTATTTATTTCTCCGGCACATTTAGATCACAGGACGATGATGTGATATTTTCGACTGTACAGCTTGAATTTTTCCGATTATCAATCCGATCATATAATACAGTAGTAGAAATCTTGAGAGTCGAAAATATTTTCGCGCGGTCGTAAAGTGTGTGTGTGTGTCGGTCGTTCGGGTCGTAAGGTCGTTTGACTAACGCCGTCGCTACCGACGGGGTTAGTGACTTGCATTGCGGAAAAGACTTTAGAAAAACAGTTAGCGTTTTGCTTCGTCGAAATTAAACCGGTGTCAATAACCTCTCGGTTGTACACACAGGTAGCGTCCCCCCAGCTTCCTAGACGCCGGTGACACTAATAAACACCGAATATTCTCATAACGATAAGAATCCTAGAAATCCGTAAGATATTTCGAAAAATCACTAACCCCGCCCCTACGTCTCCTCAACGCCCTAAAAGTCCTCCAACTCCAGATTATCACTAGCGGGAGAATCGTCACTGTGTGGGGCTTCTACCTTCAAGAGTCCGGTGAGTCATCCTACAGTGGATAGAGTAAAAAAAATTGTATTTTTCACTATAAAAATTTAATGAAAACAAACAACGCGGACGCTGTAATCGCAAGGCGGTGCACCGAGAGCGCACCATTTCAGCGCTGAAATGGGGCCCGCTGTTCGGCGTGAAATTGATCCGAGATTTTCGCTATCATTAACACCCGCCGGAGTACATTTCTTCTGTTCTCACTTCCGGTCGGCAAGTGTGAGAGTACACCGCTCTCAATACTGCGAAGGGCGTTAACCTTTCATTCATTGAATTCGATTCGTTCCCTCAACCGGCGCCCTCCTAGAGGCGTCCCGGATGAGTTCCACTCTATTCTTGGGGGAAATCGCCCTCCGATTTCTCCCTTCAGTCTCTCTCAGGACCAGAATATAAACGAATTTAAATTCTGTACAACTCCCCTCCCCCGAACTGGTGTTAAATGGAGCGTTACAAAGCGTTGAGGCCCACTCCCACTGTCTTCTATATTTCTCCAGGCTACAGTTCCACGTTATCCTCTTAAGTTTTAATCCAATATATTAAGCCTCTTACAGCCGAGTCCTGTTCAGGCTCCAGCGTTGACAAAGCTCCCCTAGCATAAATTAGATTAGAAGTTTGTAAAAAATATCTATCTGGAGCGTACTCGACTGCGACTTCAATTGCATTTAACACCCCGGTTGTCCCAATCGTCCGTCAAAAATTGATACGAAATCGCGCTCCTATAATAAAACTCGAGTCTATCGAGAATATTTAATATATATATATTTTTTTTAATTCACACAATATATCGTCTACAATATACAAATGTTGCTATATATTGGGTCGGCAACTAAGTCATTGCGGGTTTCGTCGCTGGATGGACATTTGCGTTATTTGTATTTTTACACAGGTTTACATCTTCAAACTTATAGAATGTATTCTGAAATGTTTATTACATGCGCCAACAATTGCATAGAATGCACGACATAAGGGTGCACTCAGCCAAAGACGAGGAGAATCCGCAATTATTTAGTTGCCACCCCATATATATATATATTTATACTACGGTTATAACGATACAGGGACGTGTCACTTACGAGGATATTTACAAAGCGATGTTCGTTCCAAAGTAGTAATTGAAATTACCAGCACAAGATTGATTAAACAAGAGATTAAATACCGCTATGCCCAATAGAGTCAATTCAACGTCTACAAGTGACAATTGTAAATTAATGTTTTCTTTTTAATTACATTCTCTACTGTCGAATTATGAAAATTATTCACGTTGCAGTGGCCACCAGTTTCCAAACATTTATTGCATCCTTCAATTCCACGATAATACCGATATTTGATTATTGTTACGGGACTGTTTTCGGTTGGCCGTTTTGAGACGTCCGGGCCGAAAAATTAATCCCAGGGTTGGAAAAACTGTGAGACCTCGCCCAGTTGATGGGGCAGTCGAGGGTGGAGTCAACGAACCTCCGCCCTGCACAGACTCTGCACCAGGAAGCGTCCTAGCGGTGTCGACACCGCTCTTATAAGTCGATGAATGGGTTCTGTCCGGTAGGGTCTTCTACCCAGTAGTAGTAGTAGTAGTAGTAGTAGTAGTAAGTAGTAGGCTTGTTGGCCGGCCGGAGAAGAACAACGCCTACCTGTATACGTATACAGACGGGGCCAATATACTGTAGGCAACCCCCGCTGCTTTGTATACGCCAAACCCGAGGCCAATAACCTCCGCGACAGTGAGCTCGGGACGTTGTCTGAATCTTTTATCGGCCACCACCTCGACAGTGTAACACATGACGCTTTATTCCATTCAACTTTAAAACCCTCGGCAATGAACAATAAAAATAATACAAGACGACGCGTCCGTTAACAGCCGTCTGTATACTCGGACTACTGTTTTGTCATATTCATTACTTTATAGTTGTAAAAAAAACTGCAGATTCTTTGTATTCTGGTCATAGGGACGAATTTAAAAGACCCGGACCGATCTAGTTATTATTTCAATTTTTACAAAAAAATTCCATTCTCACTGAATAACGTACTATTGTCTCCGGTCTGGATGTTGTTTCAATTTTTAAAAAACGAAATAATAATGTCTCACCAGACGAGGCGTTATCTCGTCGTACTTTCTCCTTTTCATCGGATTCGTTGAAGTGGGAGAAATTGAAAAATTAGAATTTTTAATCGAGGATTTTTCCCCGCCATCACGTAAAACCGCCCCGGTAGTTCTACTTTAAATCGTATAACAGAAGCAATTATATAAGCAATCTTCGCCCCCAGACAGTAAGGCTACGCTAGGCTTTGTTCTCGCTCATATCGCACGTACAACCTGAGGATATGTGATATGCGGCCTATATATATATATATATATATATATATATATATATATATATATATGATCAATGGATGGAGGTTTAGAGAGAGAGAGAGAGAGAGAGAGAGAGAGAGAGAGAGAGAGAGAGAGAGAGAGAGAGAGAGAGAGAGAGAGAGAGAGAGAGAGAGAGCGAGGTCGGGCTGACCCGGTTACAGGTCACTTGTGGTACACCGCGGTGGTGGCCTCTCTCTACACAACGGACGACACAATCCACGAAGACAGCCCTTCAAATGAAGGCAAATATCCGTAAGGAAAAAATCCACAACAGCGCGGCCAACGGCCAATAAATTAGTTCCGAAGTAAAGCCTGAACAAACATTCTCCGGAACAGTATTCGGAGCACAAAACATAAACAACTGTCCAATGCAAATTTATTAGTGCAAATAGTAACTTAAAAATGGGTTCCCAGTGGGATTTTTCCCTGCAGTTAGTATTAAAATCAATTCTTATGAAAAATGTGATTTTCTGCCCTTTCGTTGGTAAAATTCGCCTCCCTCGTTTTTCCCCTTCAATAACCAAAAACGGGTGGGAAATTGTAATAAAATTAGCTACTGTTTACAATACTGTGTGAAGAAAGTAAACGGGACGTCTCTAAATATAATAAAAATGTATAATTAAATATATTACATAAAGTAATCACCAAGAGCTGGGTGGCACCAATCATGATCCGGTAACAAAGTTAGGATTTATACCCCAAGGACTGGGAAAATCTATGTATATATATATATATATATATATATATATATATATATATATATATATACGATGAGGTAAATTCGCGATAAGTTGTGCGAGGACGAGGGCCGGTTAATTGAGTTCCAGTTATGTCTATTTGCCAAGCAATTAGATGCAATTATAGGGCCGCTAATGGCTCTTAAAGGTCTAAACCACGGCGACGTTTGATCGTTAGACCTGTGGCAGACTTCACCCACTTGGCCTGTACAACAATGCCGTCCCCAACAACGCTAAACGAACAA
The DNA here is from genome assembly GCA_019843655.1 of Lethocerus indicus. Classification (NCBI taxonomy): domain Eukaryota; kingdom Metazoa; phylum Arthropoda; class Insecta; order Hemiptera; family Belostomatidae; genus Lethocerus; species Lethocerus indicus. The sequence continues at coordinate 2,319,915 of JACDQD010000003.1, forward strand.
TGCTTGTATTCCATTGATTTAATTGAAGATCGTGCGAATCTCGGTAATTGGGTAACACCTGACGGAAAAGGTAAAACTTTATTTTCACTGTAGTGTATACGAAAATGATCAATTATCGACGGAATAAACGCTCCAGCGACCAAAAAAAAAAAACAGCATTAAAATACAGATTGACATTTGTAGCCACTCTATTGATGCATGAAATACAATTATTTTACCCTTAATTAACGTAATTTTGTCCTTCTTATAAACCTTGTTATATTAACATTTCAGGATAATGATTGAGAGGGTTGAAGCCATTTTAACTTCGTTTTTTTTTCCATACACACGTACTATAATAAATTGGGTAAAAGATCACAGTAGAGTCCAAAGCGATTAACGACCCCTTCCAACCAAATTCCAGTAGAGGGTCCCAGAAGGTTTGTTACATCGCTGAAGAGTTCTTGCACAATTATTACCGAATATTGTTTTAGATTATTTCAAATTATTAATTCAAATAAATGAAACGTTTTAAAACATTTCCAGACTCCTTTACAGAACGCCTATCAGTCCAGGTTTTGATATTAGTATTATTGTTCATACTTTTATTGAACGAATGAGACTCGAGGGTAGCGTTCGAAAATCAATTCAGAAAAATTTAAACAAATAGAATTGTCGTTTCCTTTTCAAATTTTTCACTAAAAAGACAATAATTTTTATTGAAATTGGACTGAGTAATTGCCAATAGTATCTTACGAAGAGAGCGGGTAGGCGATTTTTTCAAAAATTGGTCTACGATTGTTCGAACCGCTATTGTAGTTACCGGCGACAATTCGTGCGAAGGACACTGAGGGGGGTGGGGGTTGGGGCAGCCGAAATTTCGTTCGAAAATCGTTAGCCCGAATTGAATAACAATAGATTGGAGAAGAGGAGGCCTCGCCCGAACGGCAAAAGCAGGAAAACAAGAAGAGCGACCTTGCTCATCTTCCACCACCACCGCCGTGGTATTTATAACCGGCCCAGAAGGTCTCTCTCTCTCTCTCTCTCTCTCCCTCTCTCTCCCTTCAGTAGCCCTCCAATATAAACCGGACATTTTTTTTCAGTTCACCGATAATGGTGAAACTTTACGCCGGTTGACGGAGTCTGTCCTGTGATCTAATCGCTCGAAACTTGAAAATCGGAGGCACAGGAATATTCAGTCTTAATAAAATAAGAAAAAATCGCGACAAAAAAGACTAAATATCAGGCTAGTTTTTTGACAGTTCGTCACGGGACGTATTCAACGACGGATAGAGAATTTTAACAGTAAAAGGGTTTTTTTTTAAATCGCTGTAAAGAAATTGGCGTACAACAACAATTCTTAGATGAGGGTAAATTTTAATGAAGGGGTGGGGTGGGGTGGATATTATTGAGAATTTGGCGAAGGGGGATCGGCGAGGCCGCCGGCGAGGTTCTCCTATTAATTAGAGGTTGTGGAGGTTGGTGGGCGCCGAAAATAGACCGAAAACTAGACAAACGGCCCTCTTTATAGTTCTCTCGTCTTAATGGCTCAAGTGGACAGTAATTTCTCAAATTTTCGAATAGGCGTTCTGCGATCTCCGAGAGTTATCGGTAATAAATACCGCAGTTGCCGAAGGAAAGGGAAGGGACAGCAGGAAATGCGGAGATAATTAGGAATTGGCGAAACGAGGTCGTGACTTACAGCGGCCACAATACCAAGATTATCCCAGAAAGACGTACAAAGCACTGCTATTGAAGATGGCGAGCGGCCGAAACACGGTCTAACGAACAGTCGCGTTTCGGCTATCCGCCATTGTTAAAAAAAAAAAAAAAATTGAAAACGTTCAGACCACTTTATTTATTGTATACGGAGAGCGCGACGGAATTTATGATGAATCCCAATCGCCTGTGACTACTGAATTTCCTTCCGCCGTAACAGTAATCTAATTGTATACGGCCGGTACCGCCACTTTCCATTGTCCGCCGGTTATGTCTTCGTCAGGACTTTTAATTATTTTCCGTCCGGTTAATGCCCGAGAATTTCACGAGTGCACTTCAGATGCGAATGAAGAGCGTGCAGAAGGAAGATGAACGGGACTTTTCCTTCTGCGCGATCACCCGGAACAGAGATTATTTGGATTTCACTCGGGCTTTCGTTAATCCAAACGTATTTCAAACGACTATTCAGTCCGTAAATAAATAAATCCAGTCCAATTGGACAGCACCGAAGCTATCGAGGCGATCCAATTTTCGGCTCCCAGTGAGGAATTCCGAGTGGGTAAAATTCTAAATTGTTCAAAAGTATGTGCGAAGAAAAAATAAAATGTATTTAATTTCCGGCCGCTGACAGAGCATTTACTGACATTTTCCCAATTCATATTACGCTATACGATAAACGAAACTGCCGACTGATAAAAACAGACAATTTTCTGAACTGACAAAATGCAATCTATTGTGCAAATCAAATGCTATAAGTAATAGACAATCTTCTGTTACTCTCGATAAAGAAGCGGCAGAACAGATTACTTTTGACGGCTACAGATGATGGCGCTTCGTCCAGTGAATCGGGACGCTCTTCGTCCGGCGGTAATGAATTTTTCACGAACCAAAAACTGTATTAATTCGGTCGAGCATCCATTCGGAAGGATTCTGTATCTCCGGATGTGCCACGTCCCCCCGTTTTCAGTACGACAATTGCAATTGAGCTTGTTGGCCGTGAGGCCGATTCCGACGGCCGTTTCTAGCGACGGCCCCCAACAGTCCAAATTTACGTTTAAAGCCCATTGCTTTGATGATAAAAATTGATAAAAAAAAAAACGATATCGTTTCGACTCTTGTAGGCCTAATCCCTGTTTGTAGAATTACAATAAGCCAGTTTTGCCTTACAACGATTGTGGTCTCGCGGGGCTGAATCACCCTTCATGATTCAGCGGTAACCTTTGGCACACGTTTGGCACATCTTGCCATTATAGCCTAGACGCAGGAAGATCTGAACACTTTTTTTTTTTTTTTATATAACACTCGGTTGGGAGGACACATTCGAGTATTTTTACTCTCTCCGACACGTTTCCTTCCATCTATTCTATAAATGAGAACATTGTTTTGGGCTGCGTCCATGTACCTGTTTTCATTTCGAATGCCGTCCGTATACCTTCGCCTTCGGGCCGAAATTACAGACCGCTGTTACGTACAATACATTATTGTAACGGGGAAGTGGCACACTCGGATGTTATTGGCGATAGTTGAAACCGGTCTGGTGGTGTACGCAGCGATTAATATCAAACCCCCCCCCCCTGTAATGGCGGAAAGGGTAATTCTACGTGTATGTAATATAATTACAGTCTCCGGCGTCTGCGACTGTATTCAACGCGAGGGACTCTAAAAAAAAACTCTAGGGGAAATCAATGATCGATTGGGCAATTTGCTTTTGGATGGCGCAACGCGAATGAATTGAGGCAGGTTGAGGTACACTCGATCGCTCGCCGCAGCCGTCCATTTCCCTCATTTGGTTATCTTAACGGCGAATCGCTCTTAAGTAGTTTCAATCGAATTTTAATTATTAATGAATAACGTTGAGGCGTCAATGAGGCCATTCAATAAACCGGGACCAGGTCCTCTCGCCAATCGGAGTAAAATGTCGAGACGAAAAACTGTAAACACAAAATATTACACAGAGTGTCGAATAAAAGTTAGACAACAGATATACTGTTACATATACTCTTGTTGTAAGTGATTATTAAGTTGTTGTAAAAACAATGCGGGATTTTCACTCTTTTCCAAACTGGGACTTGCCTACATTGCGAACGCCCTAATTATTTTCAATTAACGGCAATAACTTTCATAAATGCAAGGCCAGCTTCCTGGATGTGGAAAGTTCTCACTGGACCGGCGAAACAGTAAAACTGTATTTCCATTATTCCGAAGGTGAACTTTTACTCTCGAAACCCCACTTTTTCCACGACTGCTTCGGTTCCGCCCCGTCTTCAGTAGTCGCCGGTGTAATTTCGGCTTTCTCACACAGCAACTTCATCCGTTACATTCCTTATTGGCGATTCCTCGCAATTTTTTTTTTTTTTTTACAGGCCTCCAGTGAAAGTTTCCCGCCTGCAGGTGACTGGTTCTTGAAAATTGAGGAACTAATTCATTTCCTCCAATCCCCTACCGGCTGCGAAACCTACCGTCGGAGGACGTCGCCTCGAGAGGAAACATGATCGTGATTTCCTCACTCCTGTATAAGTAGGGTCGTGACCTCAGATCTATTCAACGGGTCGGTTAGAGGTGAAATTGTGGTATTTTAAGACTAGAAATTGTTTCACACACCATTTAGACCGCGTGTGTCGCCGGAAAAAATTTTTCCTATTTTTAAATATTTTTTTTTTTTACAAAACGAAATAACGCAAACAGAAAAAATCATGCACCCGATGGTTGAAATAGAAACGGACGATACATTTATTTCCTCTTCATCGCGGGCCCATCGTCTTCCGTCTCCCCGGACTCAGTAGTGAATCTTCGCCCCATATCGTGGACGCCGGTATCAGTCCGTAAAAATACAACGTTCAATTTTGTTCCGTTTACTCTTGTAGAGTCTCCGTCGTTGTTTACGATCGTTGACGCATTTTCCTTGTAAATCTGCGTCCTTATCGCGCCGATCTGTCCCCGGCCGGGACCGCTGATAAGTTATCAATCGTTTCAAGGTCCGTAAGCGGCACAGTTTTTTTTTTTTTTTTTCGTTTCTTTCGTTCTCCGTTTCAAACGACGAACGTTGCTGTAAAATTTCCTGGTGTTGTCGTTCGAGAAATTCTCGACGGTCTCATAAGAAATAAGTTTTCAATTTCAGCGAAAATATACAATAGGTATTTCATTAAGTATTTTTCAAATTTTTCATTTCTTCGTCACGCCATCTAGACGATGTTATCGTCCGATAACTGTTGTCCGTTGCACATTTTTCAGTCGGTTTTAATATGGGCGTTAATCCCCAACATTCCAGACAGAGTTTTGAACTCAATAAAATTTTCATTTCTGTTCTTCCCCGCCCTTAAAATTCGGTGTTGCGCACCGAAACCGGAACGGTGGGGGTTGGGCCGGCCGAGAGAGAAGAAGAGAAAGAAGAAGTAGGGATAGAATAAAAGGGGAGGGGGGGGTTTATGAAGGGGGGCGGAAAGCCGATGACCCGCCGAGTACATTAACCCCGTGCCGGCCCCCAACAGAGCCCGCAGCTGCCAATCATAACACAAATACAGAGGGCAGAACGTCCATTTAGGTTCAAAGAAATATGTCCAGGAGTCGGTCCACCGGTTGCACGCCATTTGCATATCGCAAACTCGACGCTGAGTGTAATCGAAATCAATTTTTTTCGTGTGCACCGGAATAATCCAGATATAAACGGAGTTTTTAATGAACGATGTATATTGTGCACAGACACTGTATATCGTATCTTTGCGGGGACGAGGGAATTTTCTCGGTGTACAGAAATAAAAAGACGAGTGGTTTTTTTTTTAAATTTTTTTTTTTTATAATTTTACCAGACATTGTTTAATCTGACTGCCTCAAAAAACGTCCAAGCTTTACAAAAGAAACAATACGTACAATACAAGCACACACCATCATACTGTCGGTTCAAAATATTAACATCATTTTATCAAACATTCAAAACTTACATATCACTGGGCTTATATCCGTAGTAATTATACATGTATTAACCAGAAATAAAAAATATCTAAAAGTTATTATATTAAAATAAAATCTAGATCCACGGCCTAGATTGTATTGTGGGAATTGCGACCTTTTTTTTTTTGACCTTAATTATTTTCAACTTTTAAATACATATATAATATATATATATAACCGGAGGTCTTGATTTGTCTTGATTTATCTATTTGGTTCCTAATAATAGAAGTGCGCTCATCGCAAGGATTACTAAAAAAATAGTCGAAAAAATAAGACCCGTCATTTGTGTTTTACTCGAAATTGCAATTATCAATTCTTTTCTTTTTTTCTCTTTTCGCGCGATTTTTGGAAACTATGCGATGAATGTACTTGGCTTATTGGCCAACCAAAAGAAGCCTTTTTTTTGAGGCCCAGAGAAAACCCAAAGTCTAGGACATTCACAGGACGACAAATATATATATATATATACATATGTATGAGATATATATATATATATATATATATATACGTGTTTTGCGGAGGAAGCCACACCCATCTGCGATATTTCACACAGCAAATATACAAGGACTATATAAAAGACAGCAGCGCAAACGAAAACAGAAGTAGGGATAGAAAAAAATGTTTATATACTACTACAAACGATAATTTACCAACTAATATATAAACACATGTTTTTTTTTTCATTTAAATATATAGATATATATATACGTATATATTTATATTTATACACAAAGAGAATATATAATGTGGTGGGCGGGTCTATATATGTCGATGATGGGCTAATGACAGAGTCATAAAGGTCATAAAGGGGACTAAAGCTCAAAGGGGGCTACATAACATACAACAGTACACCTGCAGATGGGTCGCTTTCCTTATCAGTCTCAATAACTCAATATATTATTATAGTTATATTAATATATGTATTTACAATAGAGGGCTCCTCTCAACCTTCTCTTTCTTTCGCTTTCTCGCTCTCTCTCTCTCTCTCTCTCTCGCTCTCTGACCACGACGACGGATTATGAAAACTATAAGAAAATTTTTTAAAAAGGACAAAATTTATTCTCAATTTTTTTTTTTTGTTTTCTTTCAAAATACAAGTATTTATTTATTACAACATTTAAAATGTACACACACAGAAATAAAATCGCAAGCCCCACTATATCGAAATGTATCACATTCATATATCAATATATTTATATTACAAGTTTTATGTATATATATATAAAAGAATAAGAGAGGGGCGGGCGGGAGGGAGGGAGGGTGCTCGTCGCCGAAATTATCAAAAAATCTATAAATTTGTTTGAGCCCGTTTGTTTTTTTTTTAGATATTTTAGAGTACGTCAATAAGTTTTGTTTTCTCGCAATAGGCCAATATAATTAATGATCTGTTGGACTGCAGACGACGGCGATCTATCTATAACAGTATCCGTCCGTGTCTCTGTACCTGCACGCAGTAGGGTCGTCGGTACAGAAAGTTCTCGCTTATTAACAATTTTTACAGTCGCTCCCAAAAATAAATTTATATTAAAGAATATATATATATGTATATATATACGACGAGTACACCCACAACAACTAACCGGCTACGACATCATTTCGAAACATTTAAATTTTTAAAAATTATTCCGACACGTCTAAGACACATATACATAATGAGAGTATATATAAGTATATACTAAAAGGATTTTCATAGTATCAATAAATTATTTGGTTTATAATACGGTTCGAAGGTGGCACCATTAGAATCAGAGTCCTTTCACAATATTTACATACAAAAAAATAGGGCTCTCGGGTCGGTCGGTCCGACCTGGAGAGTGGGAGAGTCCTCGGGGATGCGGCTGGAGGCCGGAGGCGGGAGGCGGGAGGCGGCGGGGGCCGCCCCCCTACCCTACCCTGCCTAACTCGCGACTCCAGCTCCCGTCCCCCTTCTATATTTCCTATATACACCGAAGAGATCACAAGCGCGGTTTGATTTGTACCACATTGCCACGTCTCGGCTTTGTACTATTCGCACACTCCAGCAGCGGCTGCGGGGGTCCTCAGGCCTCCAGGGACAAGGCTTTGGGGCGGAGACGGGGCCGGGGCGGGGCGAGGGGGGCGGCGTCTTCTTCGAGAGGTTCAGCGGCTGTGTGCCCACCTGGAGCTCGACGACGCCGCCCAGGGGCGAGGACGAGGGGCACTGGCCGCCCCCCGCTCCCACCGTCACCGCCGAAGACGTCGACGACGACGACGAGGAGGAGGTGGTGGAGGAGGAGGAGGAGGAAGAGGAGGAGGAGCAGGAGGCGGCGGAGGCCGTCGAAGAGGAGGAAGGGCAGGGGGACACGGAGGGCGAGTGCTGCTGCTGCTGTGCTGCTGCTGCTGCTGTTGGTGGTGGTGGTGGTGGTGGTGGGGATGGTGTTGTTGGACGTAGAGCCCCGGGTAGCCGCCCCCGGCCACCGCCCTGGAGGTCGTCGTGATCACGCTCGTACCGTTGGTGGGCCACCGCGTGTGAGAGTGAGAGTGGGGCGAGCTACCGCCGCCGCCGCCTCCGTAAGGGCCTTCCACGCTGCCCCTCATTATATAATTGTGGATGATGTCCGTCCTCTTCATCTGCTCGGGCGTCATCCTCGGGACTTCCATCAGCGACTTGGCCAGGGTGGAGTGGGTGCTCGATAGGGAGGAAGTCTGCTGCTGGTGGTGGACTATCATCTGCTGTGGCGGCGGTGTACGGGGGTGTGCGGTGGGGGCGGGGGACGCCGCCGCCGCCCCTCTGGGCAGGTGCTGGGGCGGCCTCTGGTGTTCGGCCCCCGCCGACTCCGCCTCCGCGCAATCCTTGTTCCTCAGCGCCCTGAATTTCTTGTGCGGTTTGTAGGCCTCGTCCATGAGGGAGTTGGTGTCGTAGAGTGGCGGCGCCTGCAGGACCCTCTTCAGGACGGGCATGTCTTCCACGTGGGCCTGGTGGGACTGGTCTTCTTTGTCCTCGACCGAGGACCTGGGACTGGAACAGACCGAGGTGGGAGCGCTACCGGTGTGCTTTTCCAACTTTTCCGTTCCCGACTCTATTCCGGAGTCGCTGGGCGAATCCAGTTTCCTGCCGAAGCCTCTGTGGTGGTGGAGTACGACGGGCTTGATATCCTTGATCTCGTCGCCGGAGGTGGATCCGGAGTTGGCCCTGTGCCTGTGCGGGCAGACCCCTCCGGCGAGGGTGGCGGCCAGTAGGGGGGCGCTGGCCGTGTGGGCGCCCCCGGGGTACTCGCTCAGGGAGGCCACCTCGCCGGAGCAGACCGACTCCGTGCTGGAGACCGAGCCCAGTGGGCTCTTCACCTCCTCCATGGCCACGTCCGAGGACGAGGACCAGCTGGAGGAGCCGCCCGGACTCTTGCTCTCGTCCTCGACCATCATCGACACGCCGCCCCAAGAGGAGGACGAGGACGTGGTGGAGGATTGCTGCTGCTGCTGTTGGGCCAGCTGTTGTTGCTGCTCGGTCATTTTGAACGCCAGCAGCTTCTCGCTGTGCAGCGTGTTCAGTGTCCTCAGGTCCGGGATCTTCTTCATCAGTTCCTGGCACAGGTTCGGTTGGCCGGGATGGTTCTGACCGATCACCAGCTGGAGGACCGCTTTAAGTTTATTGTGCATCTTTTCAATCAAATCGGTATTCCTGAGGCCGGGGCGATCTGAAAAATGAATCAAACTGGCGTTATAGCGACGCCGAAAACGTTGCCGAAATTACGGTTTAAAATGGAAAAACCGTTAACGAAAATAGGCGGGAAAATAAGGATCGTGATCTTACCGGCGGCGATGACGACTATCGAGCTGAAGAGTCCTATCTCGGCGTCTGATAGCCTGAGCGAGTTGAGCCTCTCGGCGAAGTCGAACATGGAGTCCATCAGGAATCTGGCGTTGGAACTGGTGTGTATCGACTCCCTCTTCAGGACCTGGCCGTTGAGACAGATCATGCTGTTGTTCTGGGTGTCGAACATGCAGGCCAGCCTGACGAGGAGGACCTCGAACACGCCGGCCTTGAGGAGGGTGACCTGGTCCTCTTGGGTCAGGTGGGAGAAGCCGGGTATCCGCTTGGCGAACTCTACGACGCCGCGGATGGCCGGCGAGAACCTCTTGGAGAAGTCCTGCAGTAGCTCCTGCTGGCCGGTCAGGGGCTGGGGGTTGGGATTCAGAGGGCAGGCCTGCAAAACGGCAAAGAGTCCGGTCAGTCCGGCGGTACCGAAAAAGCGGCGAGGCGGAAGCGGAGCCGAACAAGTACGACCTCGAATAACCTCCTCTATTCTATTTATAGACCGGTGTAGGCGGGATTCTCAAAGAGTCGGGTCACTGGTAAGGGATATTACAATTAGAGGGCTACTATTTTAGTAGTATACGCCGAATAATAACTGTCCGGAGAGTGGTTGGTGGCTCGTGGCGGTTGGCTTGTGGCGGGTGGCCAGTCTCTGTGGCCTTGGATGTTTCCTGGGGGCGCGGGTCCCCGGGCAAGGTCACTCTCCTCCGCTAGTTTATCGCGGCGTCTCATTCCGCGCCACATTCGCCCCCTCCTCCCATTGCCAGAGCGGCGCCCACACAGTAAACCGATATCGTTCTTCCTCTCGTACGTCACACGTCAGCCACCACCACCTCCTCCTCCTCCTCCTCCTCCCCCCCCCCCGCCCGTCACCGTCACCGTCACCACCCATCCCCGCCCATCAAGCCGACCCCGCACGCATTAGTTAATTGAGTATTTTAAGAAGGCTGTTTACAGTGCCGGCAACAGTTCGGCACAAAGCGAAGATCGTAATTGTTTTCGTAAATAAATTAGGAGCGGTGCCTGAGGCTAAGTGGGTGGCGGGGGGGGTGGGGGGTTGTCGAGGTCGCGGTTTTAAAAATAACCGCCCCCGAAGCGGTAGGAAGAGGCGACGGCCGATCGCTAAATCTAATCGGCGGCGGTATAATAACTGTTAACTACTAAAGGTACTGACCAGGGTGGGAGGGCAGGCGGTGTACGAGGGCTGGTCCCTGGCCTTGAGCAGCATCGGCTGGACCTTGTCCCTGGTGAACTCGCAGGTCTCCAGGTGGGCCCCGATGACCGCCCTCAGCAGCTTCTGGTCGTCCTCCAGTTCGGCGGCGACAGCCTTCTCCTGGCTCCTCGAGTTGGTGCTCTGTTGCATGGCCGCTAGTATCCTCGCCTTTTCCCTTTTGGGCACGCGACCGAATCGCACGGCTGTAACAGCGCAGAACAGAAAAATTGCCCGTTAGAAACCACGATGACGACACTGTTTTTTTTTTTTTTTTATTCACTTATAACACTAGTTAATGCACCGGGGTCGGCCGGAGTGGGGGAGGAGGGTGCTATTAGGCAGCTGGGGTTCGGAGGGACACAAAAGGGCGAGCGGACCGAAATTCGTTACTGGGTCGCGTTCCATTTTACCGGCGGGAGAAAACGGAGGGGGGGGGGAGGAGGTCGGGTTTCACTTTCACGCCGAAACGAAAGTACACCGGGAGAGGAGAAAGTGGCCCCTACTATAACTAACACTGACGACACGTGTCGAGGAGGAGGACAACAACGTACGGGCATTGTGGTAGTTGACGACGCCGTTGAGTATCCCCTTGAGGATGGGCAGCTCTTCAGTCATCATCAGACCGGTGGCGGAGGGTCAAAGTCTGTGATAGAGGCGACGGGGGTGGCGGGGCGGGGCGGGGCGTTTAGCGACCGGCGGTCCACAATCGGGGGCAGTTGGGGCGTGGGGCGGCCGATAATGGCATGGTGCGACGGGGCGAAATATCAAAGGAGGTTTGTCAGGGCGCGAACGACACAGCGATGTCCTCTCTACAGTGTCTGGCGAGTGACTGGCGGGCCTTGTGAGGGGCTCCGGCAGCTGAGCCCGTGTAACCCCCGCCCCACCCCCGCCCATAGGCAGCCCCACCACAGCCGCCGCCGACCACGCAACGCCAGACGTGCCCTTGAACTTGATAAGACGCGCGCAACCGCCCCCACCCTACCGCGCCCTATCGACCTACATACCGCCCCCACCGGCCAAACACTACTACACTACACTACCGGCCGAACATCGCGACACGGCCATCCTATACAACACCCTCCACCGATATATAACGCCGATTGGAGTACCGCCGATTAGGGAAATATTAACACGAGAGTCCGCGAGAAATGTACGGGGAGGGCCCTATTTAGGCAGCCCGGAGGAGGAGGGGGGGAGGGCCTCGTTTTGAGGTCGGCCGACTCCTCAATGTCGCAACCTCGAGACGATCTGGGCCACAGCCGCTCGCTAATAACCCGCCGACCCCCACCATCCCCCCATCAACCCACCAATAACCCAAGTACAATACGGCAACTAATAACGGGGGCGACAGAATAGAATATTACCGGTAGGGCAATTAATCGTGACGCGTAATTGAGACATTTCGATTTCGCTGGTATTATCGTCCGTTTGAAAAAAAAAAGTCATACTCATTACCGACCGAAGGTAAAAGTCGGTAATTACCGACTTTCTTTTTTTTCGTCCCAGAAACACACTGGGAAAAGCCCAGTGAAAATAATCTATTCGTCGGATATACTGGTCTCTTGTCAATATAAGATTAACAGATTTGAAAATAGTAAAAAAAGCGTTAACGGTTCGGCCTGCCTCAATGATGAGGCCGAATTGTAATGGGGAGGGCAGTCGGGTATCGATCGTGAGAGTGGCGCCCCCTGGGGGCGGCCGCCGGCCAGCCGGTTGGCGGCCCCGCCGGCAGGGCGCACTAGTGTACGGCCCGGGGGGGACATTCAACCCGTGCTCCATTTTCGGCCCGGCCGGCCCCGCTTTGTCTAATTTAGACCAAACAACAGACACACCGACCTCCTTACAACTATTCCGGTCAGACCGATACGCCGCAATTTTTCCGGCGCCGCTCGCGCCCACAATTCTATCCGCGCACCCGAAATAACCGTACGGCCTGGAAGACAACCGGGAGGGAGAAAACCCCCGTCCGAATATATACAATACTGGGATTGTACGGTACACTAACAACTAGGATAAGTAACGAAAGAAAAAAAACAGTATCGTCGCCTAATGAAAGTTTCTGGGGGATACTGCCTCGGCCGGGGAGGAGGAGAGTTATGCAAGACCCGAGAGGAATCTTACTTTCTCCGAACGAGCAGAGACGGAGAGAGTTGTGTCGGAGAGCGTAAAACGTACGAAAGTAAATTAATCGAGTAAATTAAACCGAAAATAAAGTAACGGGGTTGTTGGGTGGCAGGAAAATATAACTCGGGCGGGCGTTCACCCCGCACGCGTCCTCCGTTTGGGCGAAAAATACCGACGGGGACAACGGGAATGTACGTTTCGAACGGAATATAGGCCCAAAAAAAAACACTGGGGGTGGGTGGAGGGGGGGGGAACGGACGTTTAGACCTACCGTAAGTTTGGCCGAACAGTGGCCCGAGCACAGTGACACAGACACAGACACTGATATCGGCGACACGATAGGACACTGGGGCCGCGGAAGAGGCACACCGGTCTGTGTTCTGGCGGGGTCGTTCAACCCGAGAGCGGTAATAGTGTCCCCACCACACCCGGGGCACTCACTTTTACTCGGTGTCGAAACATACTCCCTCCTCCTCCTCCACCTCCTCCTCCTCCTCCTCCACCACCTCCTCCTCCTCTTACTACTACACCTCCTCCAATTCTTAATCCCGGCCCCGTCACGATTATTTCGCGCAAATAATGATTCCAATTGGTAAAACTGTAAGGAGGAAAAACGTCGATCCGGGGGCGGTTCATTGAACTGCCCCCCCCCCGCAAACCCAAAACCCGGGACAAGTATAGGGTTAGTGACCGATAACCCCCTCGTCCAGTATTCCCTACAGAATTGACGATAATCCCCCATTTTTTTTGTTTTTAAAAATTAAAGATACTCACCATCTCTGGACATTCCGACGGCAATGCACTTCTTGAGCCTGCAGTACTGGCACCGGTTGCGGTTGATCCTGAGTATCGAACACTGTTGGTTCTTGGTGCACGGCCTGTACTGTATCTTCTGCTGTATGCTGCGCCTGAAGAAGCCCTGGGGACAAGAACAGAGGTCCTCCGGTAAACAACAGTCGGTGGCGGATAGACAGCCCATGGCGGCGGTCTGACACTGGTCGGCGTCTGGTGTGGCACTGTGTCGGCCGAACACTGGCCTCTGTGTGTCCGCTCTGGCGGGAGAGTAACCCCACCCACCCCCACAAGAGATCGGTGGCCCCATGACCCAGTTGGAGGGCGTTCAACCGACCGAACTCCCCGCCCGCCCGCCACCCCCACAACAGGCTCCCCACCACAACCGCCCACACAGCGAAAGTGACCCACCCGACACACGGCTATATGTCGTAATAACCGACCACAGCGCACACAGACACACACACACGGGCCAATAATGCCAATACTCTGACGCCTCATTAACGCTATACAAGATATAAATACATATATATTGTAGTACAAAAATAATATATTTCTACAATAAAATAAACCGCGGGGACACTAGGGGGCCCTAAACGAGTGCCAGAATTCTGAACCGAAAAGCGAAAATCTCGTCCTCAAATCAAGGGGAGGAAAAGTGGCACTTACCCCTTTGGGGCTGGGGCGGCGTCGGTGGACCATAATCTGGCAGATTCGGGTGACCGGGCCAACGAGCGGGGTACTCGGGCTCGGGGCCTAGCCTAGGACTGGACTACGGGCCGGCGATAAAACACTCGCGAAATAAAGTAAACAGAGATAAGGCGGCCGGAGGGAGGAGCGGTGGAGGTGGAGGAGGAGGAGGAGGCGGAGGAGGAGGAGGTGGAGGAGGAGGGGAATGACTCCGGGGGCAATGACCCCGGCAAGGCGATGGACATCGTACACCCGCGACAGTTGACTACGACGACGACGACGACGACACGGACTCGGGACACGCGGACAACGAGAAAGGTAAGCGGAACACTGGGAGAGAGAGAGAGAGAGAGAGCGAGGGAGCGAGACTGAACGACAAAAGCAGAGAGAGAGAGAGAGAGAGGAGAGATACTAAGAGGACGGAGAGGGAGGAGGTGGAGCAAGGTCGCCTGAGTGCGTTGACCCCAGACGGGGGGGGCTCCGCCATATTAGCGGCAAAGAACACCAGGCGGGGGGGCCCGCCATTTTGAAACCAGGGCCAAATACCTCGGGGCTACTCACCTAACCTAGCGCACAATAAACACAACGGGGCGCGAGAAAGTAAAACTTTAAATCGTAGTGGTCGGCGGGGGCTGAATTCGCGAAAAATTAGACGCCAATACCGCGGGGGGGGAGAGGTTTTATGACGACATCGAGAACTAATTTAAAAATCCGTCCCCAATTCCAAAATAAATGCGAAACCGATAGCCCCCCCCCGCTCCCGCCCCCCAACACCCCCCGAGTGACCGGGGCTTGCGGGGGGGGGGGAGCGGGTTCAGTGGGTCCCGCCACAAGTACGTTGACCCCGTTTAAATAGGTCCTGTTGTGTCCCGCCCCCGTAACGCCCAATAGGTCATTTCCCCTTTTTCGGCGACCGTTAACCCGACCCCACCCCACCCCCTTCCTACCACCCGCGCAACGCCGGAACGCGCTCTCTGATCGGTCGGCGGACACGACAGTAATATCCAGTTACTTGTTTTTATTTCTTTTTCATTTCTTTTCTCTAAAGTTGGTGATAATAAAGAGGGAAGAAGTGCTTTCGTAAGTTTGGCTAACATAGTTCTTAAGGGGACCAGGAGGGCGTGGGGGGGAGGGGGGGGTTTAGTTGGCGCCAGACCCGCAACACAACTGACCTGGGTTAACGTGCTCTGGCGGATAGCGTAACCCTCCCCCCCCCCCATAAAATCTCCCACCGTGTAATAGCTCCCCCCCCCATAACACCGACACAACTCTGTTGTTTCATTCTAGCGAAATTTTTCTAGTCGCCTCCAAGGGGTCTTCTATTAGGCCTCCGAAGAGACCGGTCTATGCGCGAACTTCGTACGCGTTCGGACTAATGACGAAAGTTGGGTTAGTCGGGGAGCGCATACTGGCACAGATATATGATGAGGGGTGGGGTGGAGGGTGGGGGTGGGTGGCCGTTACATAACCGGCGTATGTGTATCGCACCCGACGGTGACCGGACCCAGTAAGCTGGGAATAGCGCCGGAGGGGGTGTAGGGGACGGAGGGGTGGGGAGGGTGGGTGTCCAGGAGGGGCACGGCCGGGAAATGGGTCGGGGCTCGAGGGCCAAAGACCCCACGTGACCCCGCGCGGGACGCCCCCGCCCCCGCGAGTCACGAGGGGCGGCCAACACACGAAAGTTTTTTTCCAAATCGGAACGCCGTCGGACCGAAAAGGACGGAGGCAGAAAATGAAATTTGTTTGTGCCCCAAAATCGAAAAAAAGAAAACCCGTTAACGGCCGGATCCAATTTCTGTCCCGAGGACGGCAGTTAGGTGCGAGAGTAGGGGGAGGGGGCGAGAGATTGGGAAACCGCAATTTTGAAATATCCCACAGAACTTAGTAAGCGCCCCCGCCCGCTTCATTTCCCCGCGGACTTTTCGCGCTTTCCTCCCTCCCCTCAACCCCCAGGGCAGCCACCGTGTTACACATTATCGACGGCCGAGGTCGAGCGGCCCCCCCGAGGGAGCCGGGGCACGGGCGCATGCCCCGCCGCCGCCACCCCCCACCACCGTGCCGACGCCGATCGGATACCGATTACGTCACCCGGTCGTCGGCATTCCCTTTCAACAGGTGCTGCCCCCTATTGCATACCCCGTCCCCTTATTCAAAATTACAGGGGCCGCGGGAGGGGGGCGTCCCACAGGTCCCGCAGAACGGGGGCACTGCCCCCCAGCCCCGTATCGCTCACCGCCAAGGGTAAATCCGCGTTATACCGGTAAATACTTTAAGTATTTTATACACGATTTTTGAGCAACTTTTAACACCCCCGTCGATAAGCGGACGGTGCGCCCTCGGGACTTGACCTCGGCTCCGGTCAGTGACACTCCGGTAATTCTCCCATTATTATACTTTATTTCACCGTCCGGATACCCGGAGCGGGGCCCGTTCTCCTCCGTCCGTTCCGAGATCCGACCCGGGCGAATTTCGCGTAAGTGCCGGAAACGATCCGGTCCGAATCCGAGCGTTTCGAGACGAACTCGAGTATTTTTATAAAGCGCAAAAGACCGCCGGTGACGGGTGGGAGGAGGAGGAGCGGCGGCGATAACGGGTGTGGGGCATAACGGTCGAGTGACGTCACTACGTGCGGGGCGGCTAGAGCAAGGACCTGCATCGACCTGCACCGGCAGAGTGCAGCTATGCCCCCAACCACCCGCACCACACCGCACCCCGCCACTGCCCGAGACCGGTGTCATCGACCCGGGCGCATTCCTGGGCCCCCACCACACCCGCCCTAGGGCCTGACACATAGCCCCTGGGCCGCCCCACATCCAACACCGCCACCCCCCGCCCCACCCGCAGGGTCGTTCACCTCCCACGCCGCCCAAACAGAAACAAACCTCCGAGAGGGCCCGAGGGTCAAAGAACCGCGACCCACCCCTCCTCGCCCTAGCCCCGGGGCAAGGTTAGCGGCCCCACCGAACCCCGAAGAGTTTCTTCGCCTCCGAGCTAATTTATAATCACTAAAATGATATTCACCCCACACCCCACCCCTACCCGATACTTTGGATTTAGCGAATTCGAGAACGGTAATAACCGGGGTATTACGACAGTTATAGGCATCGAGCGGTGCCGCGGTTAGTAGAAAGTGAGGAGGGCGGGCGGGCGGAAGAAAAGCAAGAGTGGCCAGGTGAGGGGAGGACTTTCACCGGGCGGCGAGGCGAGGGGGAGGGGTAGGGGGTATGCTACACTCGAGAAAGTAGCGTGGCGACGCCGCCCCCGCTGTCAGCCCACGCCGCGCCCCCAGCCATCTCTTTTACACACAACCTCCCCGTTTATTAATAAAGGAATTTAACCCCGAAATAGAGGGGCGAGATATTTACCTTGCAGCCCTCGCAGGAGTGCACCCCGTAGTGGAAACCGGAGGCCTTGTCACCGCAGACGCGGCACAGGACCGTCGTCCCGTCGAATTCTGAAACAGAAAAAGAAAAACGTACCTTTTAGTAAATCGGATCCTTCGAGAAGGAGGACGAGTTAGAGTAGAGGAGTACGGTGGTAAGTCGATATTTGAGTTTGAGGAGGCGGACCTATATTGAGGTGGTGGTGCTGTTGGTCCTGGGGCGGACGTTCGGCCGGGTAGCAGTGGTACTGGGCCGAGGGGATCCTCGTGTCGAACAGCATCCTGGGGGAACGTCGTCACGTTCGATATATAGGCACTGTCAACACTCGCGATACGACATGGAAAGCGCCAAATAGCACGGCGCGGCGTCTTCGATAGCGCACAGAAGGGGGGTAAGGGGGCGTCGTCGTTATCACACAGGAGACAACACACAACCCGAACGACTGGTGGGACGGCTTTAAAAAGCTGAGTTGTGAGCGATCGAGAGAGCGAACGGAACGCGAATACTGGCGTCGACCGGTGGCGACCAACTAAGGTCATAGCGGGGGGATAGTGGGCGAGCGGGGCCCGGTGGTGGGGGCCCCGACGGGAGGGGAGAGGGCCCCACCGACCAGCCCATTGGCCCCGGGTGCCGGGGCCGGCCCCCACCACGCCGCTCGCACAATATCCACACAACACCCGGTCAACAACCTTGACTGAATTACCCAGACAGACTAGGGCCAAGGACATTACCCCCACCCGGGTGGGGGAGGGGGGGGGGCTCTTCGGCCCCGGCCCCGGCCCCGCCACACAAACAGAACACCGACCCCTCTGTCCTCTCCTCTGTCTTTCTTTCCACCTTCTTTACCGGACACGGCTCTCCTTTACACCACCCTATTCCCCTTCCGATCACCCTTATTAACCCCGCATTGTACCCGCACAAAAATCTATCCCGGTTTAGGCGGGCGCTGTAGGCGGACACACGAAAGTGAAAATAGTGGTGGCCGCGGCACTGATATGCGGCATTATTCGAAAACTTGGAAAAAAGATTCGAAAAAGTTATTTTCTATATTTTTTTTCGGAGATCGGCGCCTCTGTCCAAAAATTTAGGCCCGAAACCGGTTTCTCCGATATCCCGATAGAATTTATTGGCGTAAAACACATTTGTAGAGATTGAAAGCTGGGGTGAAGGAAAAAGAAAGAATGAGAAAGAGTGATGTGGGGGGTGGGGTGTGGGGAGCTAACGAGCTATCGGAGAGGGAGCGGGAGAGAGAGAGGAGGGAGAGAGAGAGAGAGCGATAAATAGAGGAGAATGAGAGAATGGAGATAAGGGGGCAATGCAAATAAGAGAATGCGTCGAATGTAATTCAAGGTTGTACGGTGTCATTGCACTTGTGAGGATAGCTGGGAGCGCGCCTGAGCGCGGCAACTCCCCCACCACTCGGCGGGCACACAACCCGACTCAACACAGATATTATGCCCGATCCATCAACGCGGGGCCACAATTATTAAATAATTACGGAGAATAAACGATACAGGAGAATTGTCGGGCAAGTAGATACTGGAAACAGTCAATTCGGAAATAGATAACCGGCTGGGAACAAAACGGCTGCGAATAAACGCCCTATATAGCGTCCGCTCTGCGCTCGGAATCGCGGAAGAGTGAGAGTTCCAGGGAAAGTACTTTCTACTTTCATCGCTGTTGCGGTCGTCGTCGGCCGGCAACGGGTATTGTGCGCCCGAGATGGTGCGGAGCGCCTCCTTCGATTTGTTTCAAAGCGTACGAGATGACGACCCTGGGCGAAACTCTTAAGGGACTCGAAAGAATTGAAACGGTCGATTCGACAGTTTTTAACGATTAGAGACTTCGTGCGGTGTTTCTGTAGGAATTTTGCCCAGTATTTTGCCCGTCCGCCGGTGGGGAGCGAGCGGCCGTGGGCACAACACACCTTGCGTGGGATTCGGGTCGGGTAAGGACGAAAAAACGGGTTTTAGGGCGCGCTGGCAAAGGTCGTGCCAAAGGTCGAACGACGAGGGGAGGGGGCGCTGCCGGGAAGCGGGTTTTCGTGGGACTGCCAACGGCGAAAGGCGAATCGGGGAAAAAACTGGGCGGCGGAGGCGTAGTGCAACACCCCGCTCTAGTCAGCCCTTTGACGGAGGACAAAGGGAACAATGAGCGCGGACAGAGAGAGAGAGAGAGAGAGAGAGTCAGGTCCAGTTTTTAGACGGAGTCTGGGGCCGAGTCTAGACTGCCTGTCTAGACACTATTCTAGGCGGCCACACCGGTCTAGGAACCAGAGGGGGGACGAGGACGAGTCGAATCTGTCTGGGAAACGGGGATAACTTCCCAGAGTTGGCATAACAAAAAAAAAATAAACGGGATCTCCGGGTTAGCGGTCTCATGCTTTCGACATGCGCGAAAAAACTCCTAAAATAGAATTGAAAATGAAGTTTTTGTCTAAGAAATAATAATACGATATATTTCAAGATAATAAGGGTCAATCCTGTCATTACTTTCATACTTCCACAATACAGCGATAAGCTAATTATTAACTATAAAAATATTGCACGACCTCGTCATATATTATACACCAATTATATGATAGAATATAGGGTAGTTATTCTAAGGGAACTAATGTATTAAGGATATTAGCTTTAGAAGGGTGACTTCTTAGCGGCCGGGGCGTTACGGCCTTCTGTCAGTCAAACTCGTTTTGATTTACGGCCCCCTCCTCATAGAAGGGTAGAAATTTTGCAATTTTGCCCCTAATCGAAAATTCACAACCCCCAAACACGAGGAGGAAGAAGAGGTGCCCCCCTCCCTCCCCCCCCCGTATGATTTACGGGGTTGCACAGTTGCGTCTTACGGTGCCGGTGCAATACCCCCGTAAATCGTAACCGGAACTCTGTACCTGCCCCGGTAGGCCGGCGGGGGTGGGCCGCAATTCTACGGTAAACTTACCCCCTTTCCTATTTCGTAAAGGACTATATAATATACAATGAGTTGGGGGGATTCAGAAATTGGGGTGGGGGGGAGGTGACTCTGAGCGCGAAACGAACTTTCGTTTTCCACTTTCGCTCAATTTCGTAATACAATTAAAATTTCACCGATCCTCGGCCGGGGGAGGAGGAGGAGTACCGCGGCGGAGAAATGACCGAACGGGCCAATTTCGAAAGAATAAAAAAAAAAAACAGATTCCACTTTCGAAAATCGAAATTTCGCGATATTCCGACAATTTTTTTGCCCGTCCTCCCCGACTTGAACGATCTGCAAGTAGTTTCTTCGTCTTCCGCGGTGTGCTTTCACCGCCAAGTCCCGTTTCGTTGAATGTGGGGGGCAGGAGCGAATTTTCGTTCCAGGTTCTTGTAAACAAAAAATGGACCTGATTCATTTCCTCTTCCTCGCCCTGTTTGTCCGCCGAAGCCCGTACAGACAGACCTGTATAATACGTGTTGTAGAAGTGGAATCGGAGGTTGAAAAAGGAAGGTTGCGCCGACTGAGAGAGAGAGAGAGAAGGGGGCGCGAGGAATGCGGGTCCGAGGCGGATTCGTCGATACGCTCGAGGGCACTGAAAAAGGAAATCGACCGAAAACAAAACAGAAGAAAACAAAAAAAAAAAAAAATAAGCGGAGAAACAAAATGGCCAAAATAAAAATAGAAGGAGGCTAGACGACCTCGCCACTTATTCGGGTAGTGGGGAAAGGGGAAGGACCGGTCAGCGGCCCCCGCCGAGGGCAAAAGTAAAAGAGACAGAAACAAGAACAAGAAGTGGAGGAGACGAAGCAGGAGCAGAAGAAGGAGAAGAAGGAGACGGTGGTAAATGCGGTGAGACGGTTAAGGGGAGGAGGAGGAGGAGGAGGAGGAGGTCAGGAGCCTCCTCACTCACTTTCCAGGTTTGTTTCTTCTCCCGAGTGTACTAATAGGGGATGGTGGGGAGGAGTGGCGGAGAAGAGAGGAAAGTGCACTGAACCTTGTGGCTGGAGAGCTCCTCGGCAACCTTCGGCAACGTTCGGCATCTCCCGGTCACCTACACCACTGGTATACATACCGGTGACCCACACTGGTATGGGGGGAGGTGCCCATCCCGGCCCTGTAGAAAATTCTAGAAAATCGCGCCCGTTATCCCAGAAACGTTTGACGGCAACGAGGAGAGTTTCGAAACGAACGTCTTTCGAGTACCGAAAGTTAACCTACTGGAAAAGTGATCTAAACTTTCGACAGGAAAGCTCTGTTTGTGCGTTAGCCTTACTTTAATCGTTTATAACGACGTTTTAGCGGCAAGTAAAATAGAAACCTTCTGCTATAACTATGCTCTATATCAGTGCTACTTTAAGCTGTCCGACCTGTCGCGGTCGAACATCTCATAAAATCATAAAAAAAAAAAACATCTTGCAGCCTGCCTAATATATAAGTTGAACTGTTTCGATGGACTGGTTTGACGGTCGGACCAATTTTACTTTCCAGTCAAGTGGCAAACAGCCGTTTTGACTTGTATACACAAATCCTGTATATTCTTTTTGATACAAATCGAATTATGTCCATATTTCCTTCGTCAAAAGTACGCGAAAGTGGTTTAGTGTAGCGCCAAAATCAGAAAACCAAGCTGTCGAACGATGTCAAAATTCGGCCATTCTTCGTTATCCTTCTGAAACCGGTCTAATCATCGGTAGTTTGCCTATATCTTGTCAAATATATGCGCGATTTAGACGAAAAACAATACGGAATATAATGGGTCCCGCGGCATAAACGGTGGCATCGCTCTTATAAAACGGCACTTGAGAAGGAGAACTAACGGCACGAAAGAGAGAGAGAGAGAGAGAGAGAGAGAGACAGCGTCGACAACTTCAACCAACGGTCTGGTCTCTCTACACAACTGCGCTTTATTTTCATCCTCAATTCAGCCAGCGGAAACGCTCGAGTCGGTGAACTTGAATAAAGTTCAAAATTCGAAGTTTTTCGGCCCATATTTCGAGTTGTCCCATTCGCTGTTAGAGCTTTAAATTCGTCGTTTTAATTGAGGAACGAAATTTATGAGTTGTTTTGTGGTTTGGTATATCTGAAAGAGCACCAATCGGACCAATATTATGTCATCTCGGCGCTTCATAAATTCGAACTCCGGCGAGCGACCGGGTCAGGGAAATTTTCTATTTTATTTTTTTTTTGGCCGAAACCGCGGTTTCGAAATCGGCCCTAAGACAGGAGAGGAGGAGAAGAAAAAATCCAGAAAAACACTCGCCTGTTAGGAGGATTAGGTACGAACTTGTACCGGTCCGAAACGTTGGGGGTTGGTGAGTGAGGGAGGGAGGGAGGGAGGGGGGGGTTCAACGACCGCACACTCTGCACACCGCACAGGTACCGGCGGCGCAATATCGCAGAACAACCGGGTCCGTTTTCTGTTTTCGTTTTTTGCGTTAATCCTCCCTTCTGTGTACTGCACCGTTTTGCCGCTGGCAACGAATTCGAAACGACGCAGTTTCGGTCGGCGGCCGAACACAAAAACGGAGAAAATCGGCCATCTGAGGAGGCGGCGAGGGGCAATTCTGTTGTACGAATACGATGGAAGGCAAATATTCTGAACGATTAAGGGATATTTTAAAAAAAATTCTTCGATATCAATTGCGACGGGCAACATTGTAAAACCGTCGTAATTTCTCGGCCGATCGCAAAATACCCCTTCGACAGCATGTTGATTATGTTCAATAGACAAATTTTTATACAAAAATCAAGCAGGACCTAAAACAGAAACAGTTAACGACATAGGACCAGAAATGGAATTTGAAAAGTTCCTGTAAGATCCACTTTTACCACGACAGTAACAAGTGACCGTGACGACGCAGGAATCGTTGTTATTCCAGAAATCCCAACCGGACAGGTATTTCAGAGTACCGAATTATCGGGATTAGGGTCAGATCGGATTAGGGCTAGACGCCGGAAACCGAAACCCCGCTTAGTACAGGTAAAAATATGGACTTTGCGAAAGTATAAGAGTGAACTCGGAAACTTTTATTGCCGGCGGCTTCACTTATATTTCAGGGGCGCATCCCGCTTATTTCTTCCTGGCTTAAGAATAGGCCAATTTTTCTGTCTCCTCCTTATATAAAATAACGCGACTGTTATATACTTAAGTGCATTTAAACGATTGTCAATGAGGTCGTCAAGCGCGGGGGGGGCTTGGCGATCTGTATACAGAGCGATGCGCACAAACGCACACACACACACAAAAACGCCGTTTAGGCCGTACGAGCTTTCACTTTCGTCAATTATAAATTTTCACTCTTGGAGAAATGTCGAGTCACGGGGCAAAGCCCGAAAACGCCACCTTCTTCTATACTCTCTTTCGAATATTCGTGCCCAATTCGATCGACCTTTACTTAAAACGCCGAAATACTGGTTAAGGGACGACGAATGAAAATTTTCAATGATTCGCAACAAGACATTGACAATTACTTTGCTTTTGCAGTCGGGTACAGAAATTGTTCAGCTATCGAAAACATTTTTGAACCCTTCCGTAATACAATTTCAAATCTTTAAAAGGTACAATATTTAGGCGCATTTTTAAAAATGTAAACAATGAAAATTTTAAAATTTTTTCAGCTGCAAGACTAGTATGCTGCGAAGTTTCGAAAGCTTAAACATCGGTGTAAAGGACTATACATTTTTAAGTACAAATAATCAAAGGAAAACAAATAAATTCATACAAGTCATATAACAATCGAACCGTAAAGCTAAAGTACTATAAATTTATATTACGAAAGGTCCCAGTACTAGACGACGTCCGCGTTTAAAAATGTAACAGTTATTATTTAAAACTCCTTCTTTAGTTAAGCGCGACTCTCGGACGGACGGCGCTTTCACTTCCACTTTTTGCGGCGTTCAGGAATTCGTGCAATCCGCTCTGGCCGTTTCCGCGTAAATAAAAATAGGTTTTCAAGCGAGCAAGCGACGGTTTCTGGCGGCAAAGTTTTTTTCCCCTCAGGGGCGGAAAAACAGTTCGGACATGAAGAAGGCTTGGAATCTTCGAGCTCTCTTGTCGTCGCCTTTTCTGGACTTCTCTGAGCAGGCCTTACACCATAGCGTTACATCTTACAATTAAATGGAAAGAGGGAATCTCTTTCCTTTCTTCCGAGGGCGGGGCGGGGGTACGGCGGTGAAAGCAGTGAAAGTGGACGCGTCGCGTACCCGCCAAACCGAAGAAACGAGAAAGAGAATCCGCTCCCCCGTAACCGAGATCGTTTATTTTGGTCACCCGCTTGTTGCTGTTTCTTTTTTCTATAAATATATATATATTTTCTCCTTTTTCCTCTCTCTCTATCTCTCTCTCCCGTTTTTTTTTCCCCGGGGTAAAATATTACGCCTGAAAGTTACAGAAAGCTTTACTGATTTTTCGGTATACGCGTCGGTACGATAAAAGCCTAAGAGATGGTCTTCAATCGTCGGTCCGCCCGACGATTTATAAGTTTTTAATAAGATTGAACAATGTAATGAAATTTTGGGGGTTACGAAGTACTTCGGGATTGATTTTTCGGCCTATGATAATTATAAAATATACATAATTTTGGCCAGTTTTGGGGGGGAATGGAAGTGACCAAGTGACTGAATCCCCGCAAGTCGATTGAGCGCGTATAACAGTTTTTTTTTAAAGTCGGGCTATTATTTGTTTTGTCAGGTAAAGAGTTTAGGACGTTAGAGTTCGATGTTAGTTATAACCCTGCAACAGGTTCCAGGTATAAGGGCGGTAATACGACAATTCCAGGGTTAGGACACACGGACCGGGTCCCCGGTCGAAAATTGACCGCCCTTTTGGGCGAAACGTTACGTACTCGTAAACTTGCGTCGGGTGCAATTCTGATTTACGGCCGTTTGGAAAGTGCGATACGGATTTTCTCGGGGGCCAAAATAAACGGGGCGGTTGGAAATGGGCGAACCGCTTTTCGTGCCGTTACGTAACGGCTGGGGGACATTATATTGGGCGGAGAAAATTTTCCCGTTAACAGTCTTTAAAAATTCAGGTATAACTGCAGTGAATTCGGGCCACCGTCCAAGGCGACTTTCTAACATTGCTACAAAATTGTCCAACTTTTGCAAAAATCCGGGCGAGACAAAAGCTGAAGAATTTTCACAAATAAAACGAATCTAACAACGCCAATGTCTCGTGAAGACCCCGTCAAGCCGTTTCACTTTCTATGCCAGTCGGTCGTCCGATCCCCGGACCGGGGGGGGGTCGAAGAACCCATTTTTCTCGAAGAAAGCGGCATAAATTCAACGAAACCCGACCGGACCGAAGTTACGACGAGAGCCCTCACAACCCTTTCACCCTCGCCCCCCCCCTTAATAAAGGGAAAGGGTTCAGCCGGCTAGTAGCAGTTTGTAAACGCTTTCGTTTTCCTTATAAAACTCTCTCCCGGTCATAAATTACAGACGGTTATTAAGCACGGCGGACCGTAGTACGCAACCCGGTCGGGATGTACCTGCTCTGTACCGGTACCGGGTCCGCATTAGTCCCTAAGGCGGCGATTTTTCTGGGGGTGAAAAAGGGCCCGGTCGTATTTTATATTATAGACGGTAGCGGCCCCGATATACTTTACGACGGTCATAAAATATATATATATATACATTTTTTTAAATACGGCCGGAGAACTGTCGGAATCGCACCCACCACCGTGCGACTCCCGTCCTTGAGCCTCGCCTCCAGACCGGTTTCTACCGCCCGGCGACCGATAAACCGGTCTGGCGGAGGGCGGTCACAGTCGTGGGAGTCGGTGGGATTAGAAGCTTGCAAAAAATACCAGACCGATATACAGTTCCGAAGGTCGGCCGAACTGAAATAATAATAAACTCACCCTTCGATATAACGATTTAAAGTTGAGACTTCAACACGGAGAAACTTTGAGATGTAACTATAGTAGTGTAATAAATTATAAACGTAAAGCAATACGGTAAATGAGTGATGAATAAGGTCGAGAAGAAAAAACTGAATTATATTGCCGAATATCATGTACACGAGGCCTCATATATAGTTGAATTTAGTAGCCGGTTACAAATCGACAATGGGGCCAACCCGCGTTTAATGTCGACGACCGATATAGTATAACGTTCCTTCACTTTCGTTCCTGTGGTGTGTATCAGGGACCAGGACCTCAAACGGGACGGTCGAAAGCCGTACTTTAGTGTAGGGAGGGCGAGTCTTTCAAGTCGGTCAAATAGAATTTCAAATGAGTTCCACGAACCCCGGGACAGAGAGGAGGAGGAGGAGGACACGGGGCAGGGCTAAATGGGTCAAGGGATGGGCCCGAACTTACTAAAACTTCAACGCTATAATACCGGAGGGTACTCTTTTTTACTGTTTCATCGGTCGTTATATAAAGTGAGAGTGGAAAGTGGGACCATAAACGGTAGTGGAAAGTGGTGGCGGCGGCGATGGTAGGTCATGGCCCTTGGTGGCCGAAGGAAGTTAGGAAGGGAGAAGGCCCCCAGCTTTCTATTTCGTTATGAAACGCTAAGGGACACACAACGGCCTAGTATTGAGCCCTTTACCGAGAGCACTACCTAGCACTGAAGATGGTGAGCCTCCGCTATTTATATACACTGTAAACCGACTACCGTATACCCGACACCGGTACCTGAACCTGTCCCGCACGGCCATCTGTCTCAATATACTTCCATTCCTATAGAAAAGGGCTTCCGGATCTCAATTGTTACAGCAGGCCTAAAGCGTACAATAAATACATTATAGACTGGCTGAATTAAAGGGCGAAACTAGCTTCAAACAAATTAATAACTTAAGACAGAACTCTACTAGAACTACTATTGCAAGTATAGAATTAACTATAACATACACTGGGGTACTTTACAATTCCGAAATTCTGTTTTTTCGTTTCTTATCACAATCCAACCGGTAATCTGTTGATGCTCCCAGTGACCTGTAGCCGATTCAACAGGTGGACCCGAGTTCAGGTCGAGGTAAGAGGAGGAGAGAAACCGCTTTATCAAGACCTAAGTGGACGGCGTCGTGACGAGAAACAGAAAACTCCTTGAACCCTAGCGTAACATAATTACCATTACCACTATCGGCGGCCTCCTTCCCCTTCCCACCGATTAGCATTATTCTACTACCACTACCACTGGCGGTATATAGAATACACGTGCGGCACGGTGCTGTTGTCGTCGTCATCAGTATTCAACGACGCACTTCCTGCCGATCCCCAAACAACCTCTCGGTGGGGTTGTGCCTCGAACAGGGGCACGCGCTAACAATTTAGATTCGACAACTGGTCCGAATAGGGGCTAATAACCGCATTTGGAGATAAAAAAAAAACTGCAGACGAACGGTTTTCCCCTGACGATGTGACCGGCAGGCGTTTTCCGAAACGTCGGAGGAAGAGGACAACAGAAGGAAAGGGCCAAATACTTCCACAGCCGATTTTTCAGACTACGCCTCCTTACAGCGTTAACAGTTTCTGTGACTCGCTGTAAATCTAGTTCAGTTCGTTTCTGTACCCTCTGTTATTTTTAGTAATCGGTAAATACCGTCCCGAACGACGATATCTTTCTCTCTCTCGCCGCGACTACCCCAAAAACCGCTACTGTAAAGGCGACATCGAGATAGACGAATTAGCCGGCTCACGTTCGCCAATCTTTTCGACGGATCGAATAACGGGAACGATATCTTCGTGGCCGGGACGCGGGCCAAAACCCGGCAGATTTCCAGATACGTGACACCGCCGGTAATCCGTTCGCCTTCATCTTCTTAAATATTCCGATATCGACGGATAATCTACGCGCCGGAGATTAGGTGCGCCCAACAGCGCCGGTGGATCGACCCCGCCGGCCACGGAGGTTGTTTCCTGCCGAGGGCCGCGTCCGGAGCGGAAGGTCCCGTTCGGAAGGGTAGCCGCGTGTTTTATCGGGACTACGTGTCGCCCACATAGACCGGAGACGGCCCCCACAGTTCGATTATCGGGCACAGATAGGCGACGCTAATTCACTCGAAGAAAGTTGACAGAAACCCGAACTCGGCCGGCGGGACGGGGGGGGGGGGGGGTGGACGAATAATAACACGAAAGGAACAAACGAAAGAAAAACAGATACAAACAGTTTCCACGCCGTCACGTACCCACAATCTGTCGTATCTCCGAAACGACCTTCCCGCTACAATTTCATTTCGAATCAGATCAAATAATCTTTCGGCGGAAAATCGACGGCTGTTAATCCAGACAAAGTGAAGCTCTCTGTGGTGCGAAACGAAAATGCCCGAATTATAATCCACGAAAAGGAAACAGGTACAGGAACGCAGGAAAGCATGGGGAATGTCAGTTTTCTGGGCGGTGACACGCCTTTTATGGCTCGGAGTGAACGAACCCCTAATGGGGTGGTGGTAAAAGGGCCCTTAGAGTGTAGAGAACAATGTTCTAGACCAAATAGTAGCAACGAAAGTAGTTTCGTGGGGGGACCTAGGTCCTAGACCCTAATATCCCCCCCCCCTTCAAACTTAGGCTTCCATTTCATATATGAGCTGAAATTGCAAGGCTTACGACAGTAAAGTGTTCTGCGGGGAGAATCAGTCCTGGTCGTGGATAGCTATTGTTTTATTGTTTTTATTATTTATTATTGCGGCCCAGATAGTGGCGAGAAAGGGACGGTGGCCGAAAGTGTAAACCGGCGGTAAACAGAGCGCGGAATTTAAACTCTCGACTGTCCGTTCCCGGCCATTACCGATTCCCCGCAGTTCGTCTCGTTAACAACTGACCGTAGAAGAGGAGAGTCGGCAGTGGGCAAGTTCACGGAGGCCGGCCGACCGTGGCGGACCTGGAAGTGGCGTAATTTCATTTTAATTATAATCCGCCTCGGATGAGGATTCAATACCGTACGCGAAACGAAACAAACTTTCGACTAGAGTTCACTCCTTGTGCCGAAATTGCAGAACTGAATAACGGTGTCACGACAGACCGGAAAACATTAGCGGGCAGGTCAAAAATCTCCTATATCGGTAGGAGATTTGCGGTGACTCGTAGGAGGAGGAGGTCGGGGCTTAACCGCCCTTTTCCGCCCTAAAGACAAAGGGAGGAATGTCCGAGCGCCCTTTGTCAAGGGCCGTAAATCTGTCTCCGGTTCCTCTCTCCCTATTATGACCCCCTCAGCCCCCACCCCCCGTACCTTCCGGCACCGTCACGGAAATACACGGGGCTTACGACGTGGGTATTCCCCCGGGGGGGTCGTTACTCACCCCGCTCTCAATTAACCCTAAAGAGGGTGAGATACCCCGTAACGTAGCGCTACCGAACGTCAGGAGAAACTATTGAGGAGATACTACCCTTGACTGTCCTGTCTTATTGGTTTTGTTTGGAAACCGGGGAAATAAGAGCGAATTAGGTCGTACCCCGGTTCAAACGGGGTTCAAACGAACATAAAACGTTACAAAGTGAAGTTATCCTCACAGAATAACTCCAGCGAAAGACATCCAGTGGCACATTTAAATCGCAACGCAACTTACTCGGTTTCTGTACTAAACCGATATTCAGGTGCCGGACTCTGGACTCTGGTCAGCACTATTCGCCTCTTTATTTATCGGTCCCGCGCGTCGAAAAACCTGAATTTGGTCGTTTTGTTTTTTCGGGTAAATTTCGCAATCGAATTGTAATTTTACAATTTGAAAAGAACGCCTCTTAGCCAGTTACAGTTTCCTGGTTGTCGGGCGAAAGTGCGACTTCCAGTAAGTGGTATGTACAAAAACGTAATTGATCCGGAAAGTATTTACAATAAAATCACGAGAGCGTACATTCACGCTGCTTCGGACACGCACATGGCAAAAAAGTTCTAATAACTCTAGAAATGCCACAGATAACCGTCCATTTTTTCGGCCAATTTCTATCCCGTAAAGTTTCATAATAAAACGTATAAACCCAGTGACAAGCGCTACGAGAATTTCACTCGGAAATGTATTAAGTATAAAGACGTGTTTCTTCAATTGGGAGTATGCTATAAAATAAACGTCATCCACAACATGTATTTCGGGCCGTAATTACAGACACTTTTGTCGGAAACGACTCTTGACGATAGAAGGAATCGTACGAATTATACGGTAGCCAGAGATAGATTCGTCCGAGACAGTTTCTTGCGATAAATTATCACGATATGATCAGAAAAATAGGTTTAAGATAAGTTGAACTTGTAAGCCCTGTTCGAGTAGCATCGTATTCCTCTTTGGCGGCGAGGTACACGATCCTCCGGCTCTTCCTCCTCCCCGGACCGGCTTCTCTTGCTGCCGCGCGCGCCGAAGAAAGTGAATCTCTCACCGCCCAAGGAAAGTGGAAGAGCAGGAGAAGAGAGAGAGAGAGAGAAAGAACTTTCGAAAAAGCGGCCCCATTTCCATGCTACTTCCCCCCCATGACACCCGCCCAGAGAGGCCGTTATGTGACCGAGCCTCAGCGGAGCGCATCGGCCGCTTTTCCGGAACTGGGGTTATAACACAACTGTGGGGGTAAATTCTCCGAAGTGATAAGTCGGTTAAGTTCAGAAAGCCGAGTCGAACTTAATGCCCTTACTGGCCAAATTAGTAAGCCTGGAAAACGAGCGCTCGAAGAGCTATTTCGAATTAAAAATTACGCTATTCCAAGCGAATATCCGGATCGATCCGGAAAATTGAATACGGCTATAGATGATGAAAATGGGGGCCTGTGAGAGAGGAAGGCGGGGGGGCGTCACACGTTTTTCCCCGTGGCGTTGGTTGGTTCAACAAACCTCGGGCGCCGTCCACTACCGAAAACAAGCTTCGCTCATCGAAAAACGGCGATTCCCCGATTTTGCTAAAGGGGGCCACGCGCCCGTCCCACGTTTTCTGGGTTAGAAAAGCGCCCGCTCCACTCTCCCCGATCCCGCTTCTGTTTTTCCACACGGGAAAAACCTGCAGACGCGCCGTGGGACAGATCCGCGTCAGCCGGAAAATACGGGCGCACGAAACAGCTGAATACGCCAGCCGCAGGGTCGTCGACTCCGCCCGACTATTGTTTCGATACGGGGATTTTTTTTTGTATTTATTTATTATTCGAAAATCGGAAAAGTGTCGGGGCGTTATTATTATTATCGCCCCCAATTAGGACAGGGCCGATGACCCCCAACAGTCGCGTGACGGGAGAACAACCCCTTCCCTCGTATTTACGGGGAACCGAGAAACACACCGAACTCCTCTATTTCGTATTGATATTCGGAAGTTGACGACGTTTAATCCCCGAGGGGTATTTACGAAATTCAGGTATACGGAAGGCTCCAGAAGGAAAATCCCGGATCGGCGGGGGGCGTCACATGATCCCACCCCGGAAGGGAAGTCCCCGTAACCTTCGCCCATTTAATATAACGCAGTACTAGTATCACAATTTCAGACTCCTGCCACATCGCTGAGTGAAAACAGTGCTGCTTGGTATGATGCTATAATTTTTTAAAAATATTTTATTACTATACTCGGTCACCCGGAATGGAGAATAGGCAATAAAAGAAAAATTCCGAAGCGGCATTACAGGTAGTTCTCATTGCATGTAATCTGTCGTAACGCGATTTTTAGCACACGTGTCGCGCTCCCGAATTCCGTCCATTCGCCCACTGTTCGGTACAAGCGGACGTTCCGCGACCGTTTCTCGGGCCCGACGACTGAAGATTTCGCCCGATCTTCTCGGTCGAGCGGAGAAATTAGCGTGCGAGCCGCGCTCGCTGCTCTCCGCCGGTTTTCACTTTCTCCCGCTGAAATACGGCCGGCAAAAACTGTTTCAATACTCCTCAACTTCAGTTACAAAACACTGTACGGGTATTTCGAAAAATATACGGGACGGTAGGTGAAATTGGGGAATCCAATTCGAAGTCTAGTTCAGACTTTGTCCTTTCTGCTTTAGGCAAGCTAGATGAAAAAATGAAAGCGGCGGTGTGTCTCACGATGCTTCGTTTTCCTCGCTAAATTTCAGAATTTCACTAAACACCCAGATCGGATTATGTTACCTAGCGTTATGTACGTTTATATCGAGAATCTACAAGTGGAAACGACGAGTGGTCATCCGCCGTCTGTTCCTGTGGTACAGTTCTCTATCGCAATATTTCTATCCAAGGGTATCCCTACGGTTTCTGATGACTTTAAAAGGTTACTGAATATAGGCGTTCGGAGTAGCTAGGCAGCTAGAGCGAGCGGAGGGTTGTGAGTGTTTGTGGGACAGAGCAATGGCCCCCCCCCACCCCTAGGGTCCTTCACCCTAGGTTCATTTAACAGTACCAGAGCGCACATATACACCAACGAACCTCCGACAGAATGCACTCTCTCTATCTCTCGAAATGCAGTTTTCCGACTTTTCACATGGCATTTTCCCTCGGAACCCAATATTCGGCACTTCGGGTTCCGTTCGGGAATGGAGGAAGATCATCGACTCTCTCTCTCTGTCTCTCTCTTGGGGGTCACAGCGGTACGCAGATTCCGCAGGTGACGGACCTATAATGGAATAAGCAATGCGAACAATGCGTTCCAAAACGAATATATAATACAGTCGAAATTGGTGTTGTTATAACACTGTTTATTGTCCAGTCTGTGTGTACAAGTCGAATAATGAAATTCGTGCTATTATTTCGGCAACAACCCTAATAGTATATCGTCAACATCTGCTTTCGTTACGGTGTCATTCGATAGTGTGAAAAACATAAACTCAATTCTGAGTTCGACAGTCTTTTCGACGTTGTAGACTTTTCAAAAAACTAGCGCTTCGAAAATTGTGGCCTCCGCCGTCTCTATATCTCTCTTCGGACCTCGTCCTATCTACCGGTCTATTTATTGACGCCTGTTACGGCCGCAGATTATGCCCTGTTTTCGTGCCACCGTCCAAGCGCTATCGGCGCTAGCCGTAGATAAACGAAACGAGAGTTTTCCACCGGACGGTATTTAAACACGGTGCCGCCGTCCGGGGAAACGGTACTGGAGAGGAGGAATTCGCTGTTTTATTTTCAAGAAACGATAAAAAAAAAAAACCAATTCACTCCTTTCTGTCCGACGATAGGGAGATTGTCCGACAGATAGAACCGGTATCATCGACCGTCATCCCCGATAGCGATCTCGGATCCGTGTTATTACAATTATTGTTTTTTTTTGTCGCGATCGCTGAATATTCTATCCCTGCGTGTAAAGATATTTGTCCTTGGAAAGTTCATTAACACTTCGCGCACGCAGTGCGGGCGGGTAAGCCGCTCTACAGACCGATTTCGGACGAGCGCTTCAACATAACAGAAATATACTAATCTATTCTTCGGCAGGATCCTGAGGGCGGAGTGGGGGAAATAGTCGGACGAAACGTCGTGATAATTTTCGCAGGCCCTTAACCTGACCTATATTGCGGAATTTTCCAACCGAAAGCTACATTTTTTTGTATCCCTCGCGTAAAGTTCAATAATGGACAGTAGAGGACAAAAAACGTTTCAAACATTATTCCATAAGTAATCCTCCCTTTATATGGAGCCCTCTTCTCAGACAGGATTCAGGTTAACTCGTAGTTTTATTCATCATCCTCCCGACCGCTCGAGTCGTCGGGGCGATATTCTCGCCCAAACTGTTTACAGACACTGACCGCCGCGTAATATACATTTCTGTACACTGGCGTTTTGTATACGCGTACGGGGTCCGACCGATAGCCGGACTGTGGTATGCCCGAGAGGAGATTGTGGGCCAACAGTGTAAATATAGAGGCGGAACACTCGGCCAAATATAAAATACTATTTAAAATTAGATCGCCACAACACCGGACGCCCCTAATAATAATTCTATTTCTGTATTTCTTGAACGCCGAATTACACCAATTATTACATTCTCGAAACTGATACCGGAGGGCCGAAATGAAAAACTAATATTTGAAACATTAAAATTTCAAAAAAAGGTACTATTGATAAGGTACATTGTAGGGATTTCAAATGTAGGTTTCTGAATCTACAGTAAGGATTTAATAAAAAAATATATCGCATACGTTCCTTAAATTTTTACGTCATATTTTAAATTCGTTTCTTCGCGATACAAACATCCGGCCTGCCAAAGTGACTGCTACTGAAGACGGCGAGCGGCCGAAAAATTTTCTTGCGGGTAAAAATTAAAACAATCGATTAATTTAATACGTTCGTGTCCTCGAGCGCGATATCGTCACACGGATATCTGTATGGACGTTATCTCGAGACTCTCGTTACCTGTTTGGCCGGGTGAACAATCGAAAGTTCATCGTTCCTGATTTTTAAGCGGAAATAAACAACTTGGAATGGGTGGGTGGGGGTGGTGGGGGGGACGGGAGGGGTAGAAAAAAAACGGGGGCTATATTTGTAAACTGGGACGGAGCACTCGAGACGGCCCCAGATAGAAGGGTTTATTGAATAACCGCGATTGGAAATGGATTGTGGGGAGAGGGGGAAAGAAAAAAAGAAACGGGGAGATTAGGAAGAAGAATAAACATAGAGAGAGAGAGAGAAGGAAAGAATGAAGAGGACGACGGTGATAATAATAAGAGCATAATGGGGCGGACGAAATAGTGTCGACTTGAGTAGACAGAGGTCACCGACCCCGGGGCCACCCCCCCAGTCATCCGCGCCCCGCCACCGCCACCGCCACCGCCACCGGTTTCACAATAATAGAACCTTCTAGAATCGTTTTAGGCCGCGTACCCTTTAATATTAAAGGCCTTCGATAGGCAGAAATATCAGGAACGGTGGATAATGCCGCGAATTGGGACGGGCGTGCCTCAATTCGTAACCTCGGCAGCTATCTTGTTGCGAATCCGGCGACCGACGAAAAAAAATCCGTAAAACAGTATATTTCGATTTCCAATTTCCGAAAGTTCGCCGGATAAAACCCTGGAAATAGAAAAAACTGTGTCCACCAATTTCGGTTTTGGCGGAGGATTCTCTCAAAAATACTATCGAGCGATTGATTTGAAACCTGATATCAACTTAAATGATGAGAAACGAAATTGTAGGAAATTCGGTGCAAAAATAAAATTGACGCAGTCTGCAAATTCTATCGTTAATTGCCAAGGTATACGCATCGCCCGGACACACCTGAACCGGGTTCCCGCCGCCGGCAGTAGGGGAGAAAAGGGGAACGACCCCCGGCTTTCGATAATGAGGTCGAATAATGAGGAAAGGAAGAAAAAAAAAAAAATATAAATATCGTGGAGCTTATCTCTAGTCGGCCGCGGCCGCGATAGCGGTCACCGTCCGACGATTTCAAAAGGCGGCCTCATCCGATGCCCGAATTTTCGGGCCGGGAATAATGCGCGGAATTCGATTTATAAACCGGTCACAACGGTCTGTAATAATTGATGGCCGTAAATACTGTAAATTAGCTAATAACAATTGAACAAAGCTGTATACAGGCGGGTTTCCTGAACAGGGCGAAATGGAACGGCTGCATTCACGGGCCTGTTAATACCACTTTCCACCCCACTTTCGTTTATACGGGTTAATTTAATACAGTCCGCGTAATATCGTGAGCGTAATTATAATGGCGTTCCGAATGCACGCTGATTGTCGGACGTTCTCGGCCCCCTAGGCCGTGTAAATTAACTAAGAGGCAATAATAAGGGAAGGAGAGATGATGAAGAAGGGGGAATAAGTAGGAGACGGAGAAGATGAATAAAGGGCGGGGAGGTGGGGGGTTGATGACAATGGCCGGCTTCCAGGAACGCTCCAGATTGTACTCTCAAACAATGATTACCACCTGGAGAACTCCAGGGGGTCATAACCCCCTCAAGCTGCAGGCCTAAGAAGATTATATCTAACAATCCGGAGCAGGAGTCCCCGAATCCTGCGTTGTTTTAACGCCGGAATGGGGTAAAAATTAAAATCTCGACCCGAATTTTGGATACGAACACCGAATGAAAGTTCTTCGCGATTTCAAAGAGGAAATCTGGTTCGACTCGACGTCCCAAACCGCCCGAGTAGAAAAGGAACAAAAACACACAGTTTTAATAATCGCTATAAAAATAACTGCCCGTTTATGCTGAACAATGCCGGGGGGAGAAAGCCAGATAACAATTAATGGGATAACAGGGCGAAGCGGACCCACTCATAAGAACGGCTTAACTATATATAGGATGTAACATTTTTTTGTGCACAACTATAAAATGCGGGAAATATAAAAGTTTTTCTTTTATAACTGCTCTTTAAAACTTTTTCATTGAATCACTCGAGAGAAATAGTGTTCTCTGACCTTTTTACGATTAGAGGACAATCAACCGACGCAAGGTAGACAAAGAAGCGTTCATAACGTCACGTTATTAATGATTGCCGATTTCATATTAAATTCCGCGAACGGTTTCATCACCCAATTTTTACCAGAAGTTTACTTTTCTCACACTGTATTATGAATAATTCTCCGAATGCAATATGCAGTGAGGAGTTTCGCAACAAGTCGACGTGTATCGTTGCACATATTGTTACTTGGACGCGCTTAGTGGCCTATCCTGGGATTCGATGTTGACGTTGAACACACCACAACGGGGGCCGCTTTCGATGACGAGAAAACACTTTCTCCTCTCAAGAGAGAGAAAGAGAGAGAGAGAGAGAGAGATGATAGCGATGACGTGGAATAGCTGGAACGACCCCGCGGAGAAATCGGTGCCCGCCCGTGCAACCACAATGGAGTCGGACGACCGAAACTATAATATAAAGATAGTGTAGGCTAGTTTGGAATCGTTTCGGTCGTACGCCAACTTCATTAGCGCGACCGTAGAAGATCGTGAAAACTACAATATATCATTGACGTAATACGTATAGGGCTGTCAACTTATAATCGCGTCTGATGTGACGAAATTTTGAGGAGGCGATCTGGGGCGAAACAGAGTTGAAATTGTTTGTCCACAATCTCCGAACCGTGGGCGTTACAGGGCATATTTCGGAGTTATATAAACTGGCGGAAAGGTGGGCAACGTCAAGGTCGGGACGTCTCGTGTTCAAGGTGAAGAGTGTACGGCCTTAACTGGCACCGAGGAGAGGACGAGCATTTTTTTCCGACCAGAATTCTGGGCTTTTACACGCCGGGAAAATCGGCATCTGAGGCCAGAAGACGGGGATAAAGTGTTGTTGGAATAAATATCAGAGAATTCGGTGATTGGTGGAGGCGGCCGCCGGCGGACGTGTCGGACCTTGGAAGTTCGGGAACAATTAGGGGGCCGCTGGAAATTCTGACCTTGATCGCCGACTGCTCCACACTCCAAGGATAATTCAGTTTCAAGAAGGCTTTTCGCCACCGAGTTAAGGTCGTCCCGCAGCGGTCAACTACCGGAGGGAGGGTGGCAATAGCAGGACGGGGGTACAAAAAAATTACCCGAAATTTATGGATTTATGGATATGGTCCGGTCGCCACTAAAGAACGAGAGTGCCCATTTTCGGTAGCCTGAAAAAAAAAACAAACAAACGGCCTCGAAACTACAATAAGGGCGGTCTGTGTAACAAGAGGACGGGTCAATAAAAATAACGGGGTGAGTAACCCTCACACGGGGAGGGGTAGTAAAACGGCTCCTGCCCCGGTCTAAAGTGTCACACAGTCACACACGGTAACTAAATTAGGGGTGTTGGTCACGGCTATTTTACACGGTGGTTGTTCACCCCAACCCGATCCCCTCCGGGTTGTCCGGGGTGAGGGACCGATTTTCCGTTCGGGATTTTCAAATCGGGCGAATCTCCACGTGGACATCCCTCGCGGCCGGGATCACGTGGTCGACGGGGCCACGTGACCCACGCCACCCCCGGCCCCGGGGGGCGGCGATCGATATCCGAGAGGGAGGAACGTGAGCGGACGAGATGGGGACGCGAATCACGCTGACGAAAACTGGATCACGGAGATTCTACGTAACAGCCTTTCAACTTCCGAGCTGTCTACATAAAAATAGCCTAAAACCCGTTAATAATGTAATATTCCCGAACAAGAGGTAAAGTCAATTAGCCTCAAATAATATTTTCGGACTTTGTTGAGGGTTTACGGCGCTAAGTGAAAGAATAATTCCGAGGCCGTAATACCACACTGCGCGTCACAAAAATATTCAGTAACGAATTGCCTTTTTTCGAGGCCATCTGTACGTATAATGTTCAAATTCTGCGGACTTTCCCCCGTCCCACTAATCGCTCCCAGGAAGCGTTTATGAACAGTATCGCTAAATATAAATGCGCTAAGTTAGAGTTAAGTTTTTCTCGGAAGGGTGGTGAGGGGGAGGAGGACCCTCTATTCATCGGGGACGAGCGACCTAGAAAGAGGAGAGGAGGCTCGTAGGGCAAGTGCGCGCGGGAGGGGAAAGTCGGCGTCCCCCAGTGAACTCGATGATGATGATGATGAGGGAGGGAGGGAGGGAGGGTGGGAGGGAGGCGGAGGAGCGATGGAGGGGAGGGAAGCGGCGCGGGGTCATATTAAGTCAACGACCACCAGATACCGTTAGTGCAGAGTTTAGTGACCGCCACCCCGTGGACCTTTACACAACCGCCGACGAGGGGAACAACGCGGAGGGATGGAGGGAGGGGAGAGGGAGGGAGAGGGAGGGAGTGGCAGGGGGCGGCGGGGGAGTAGTAGCTGAGAGGGATGGAGGGGGCCCCCCCCCCCTTAGACTCCAATACAACCCAACGTCGCTGACGACTGTTACAAAACTCGACTGCAAAACGTTACCCTTATTCTTACCCGGTCACCGCAAAGTGGGGTGGGGGGGAGGAGGATAACAAACTCAGTCACGGCCCGTCATACGACATCGCTCCACAAACATAGTTTGTGTCGACTAACGAAATAAATACAATAATACTGAAAAATAAATTTTTTCCGACGCGCAACATATATACTTTCGCTAACATGTATTCTACGGCGGCCGACGAATTATTACGCTCCG
Source organism: Lethocerus indicus (assembly GCA_019843655.1). NCBI lineage: Eukaryota > Metazoa > Arthropoda > Insecta > Hemiptera > Belostomatidae > Lethocerus > Lethocerus indicus. The sequence continues at coordinate 2,359,380 of JACDQD010000003.1, forward strand.
GGGATTTTATGCGGCCGGGCCTAAAAAGTAAAAACTGTACGCCGTTTACTGTTTCCGTAACGGTAGGGCCTGTACGCAGTTTCATTCCGGTAATAATTTTTTTTTCCAGTTCAATACACATTTCGAACGCTTATATTTTAAAGCGTTTTTAAATACATTTAAATCGGAGACAATCCCATAAATTAAAATCTGCAATTGCGCTATATTAAAGAAACTAGTTGTTCTGTCAATGCTGAGTTTCTTTCCGGATAGAACGGCCCAGAGAATTCATAATGTCGTACGGCGTAAACGGGGTTGAGAAATTAGGAAAAACGTTGATATTTTACCAATTTAAGAAAATGTTGTCGCGGTATTTCTTCTGTTTTTTTTTTTCTATTTTGTCTTTAAAATATTTAAATATACAGCTAAATACGCGACCGCCGTTATACAGCGGTTAAATTGAGGACGGTCTTCCGCGATTTGTCTCAGTCGTGGGGGTGGTGGGGGAGGGCAGCGATTATTCGCGGTTGGGGCTAGCAGATGGGAGGGAATAACAGGACGCGGGACGTCCCGCGGGAAGGGGAACAGGGAGAGGGAGGAATGCGCCAGGAATGTCCACGGGGAATGCAACGCCGGCCCTCTGCTCCCGTGCACCGGGGGCCAGCAGCCCTAGGCCTTGCAGCCAGCCGATGCATTTCTCTCTTCCACGCTCCGAAAATAGACCAGTCTTATAAGAGTCTGTACAGGAAAATCGACCCGCCGGGGTAATTTTCATATAGGGGCAAACGAACTTTCGTCGAGTCATCGAGAGATAGTGTGTATATAATCTTGAAATTTTTCCACTGTTAAATCGCGACCTCAACACATCCCAACAACAATTTATACAGTGAAAAGCCGACTGTATAAAACACTGTCCGACTATGGCCGATTCTGACACATCGAACACCAAATAAATGCTTTTACTGGGACAAAATACAATGCACAGGTTACATTCCGTTGGCGGGTTCAAAAAGGGACAATTTTTTGGGCAATTACTTCCCGCCTTACTGGCAAAAGCGCTCTACAAATTCTCAATTTTGAAATTTCAAAAATATTTCTCGATTTTTTCACCGGCGTTGTCGTCCTAATATCAATAATAGCTCTTTTAACATACCCGTTCCGTGGTCCGCGAGGGGTTGGAATACCGTACAAGGTTCGTGGTGTGTCTTTTGCTGGACCGGTTTTTGTACTTTGGTGCACTTTTGTACACTGTACAGTGCAGCGAGTCCCAGATAGGCCGGAATGCGTGTGAAATTCATCTTTCGTATATCTGTACTGATGACAGTGCCAGTGAGGATGCCCCCCGAAAAACATCCAATGGGACGACGGTGACTGACACAGCGCTACTGAAGGTGGCGAGCGGCCGAAACCGGTCTAGCGAAAGACCGTAAGACCGGCGAGAGGAGACAGTATATATTTAGTTTCGTTTCGCTTATTTTTTGGGAATTTGTCGTGCCGATTCATCACTTCGAAATTTTCATTTGACCGCAGTCATGAATAATGTTAAAAAATCTTATTTATACTGTAGTTTCGCAGGGCGCCAGTGAGCTGTTTCCAAACAGGACCCATTAACACAGAAATGTTGTTGGGCCCCCCCCAAAAATAGACGTTGTCTAGGTTATTGTTTCTATTTTTGGTGCTACGGTCGTGTACGAGATATCGTAATTCTGTTATCAAAACGAGCCTATGTGTGTGTGTGTATGTGTGGGTGGACGTCGACGAAAAGCGTGCGGCGCGCACTTCCTCGTCGTCGGGGTTCGTTGAACCTAACCCAGTGACTGGAGGGCTGGGGGGGGGGAGGAGGAGGAGGAGGAGGAGGAGGAGGAGGAGGAGGAGGAGGAGGAGGAGGAGGTTGTGGCCACTACACTTGGCGCTCTTGTTTACATTCGGCCACTTGTGGCACCCACGACGCTTTTTTCCGCGCCGTCGGCCACGAGGGGCGATTTTACGACAAAACGGTGGTGCGCGTACAGCGCGGTACCTACGAAAGTAGGTTCTAAAACGCAGTTTTAGATCTACGAAACCATAAATGGATTCGGACAACACGATTATAAGGAGGTTACAAATTCGTGCGTTATCTTTTAAACTGCGAATTGTGCAGACAAAGTTTGGGGTAATGGTATTTTCTTACGTAGAAAATTTGATATTTTCACCCGCGCTATTATCATTTATACGGCTGTTTGAAGAAGAACTATTATTTTAAAATTGAAGAAAATGATTGTTTCAACTGTCGCGATTCTTCGAGAGGAAAAACCCTCTGTTTGTTCGGAAAAAAAATCGTTCCTTTTCCAGGAAAATGCCCCCGATCGTAGGTCATAAAAAAGGGCGATATCATTTCATCAATACACAGTGGCATGGGCACTGAAATAGCATCGTCTTCCCTGAGCGATTTTCGTCTTCTCCCCGTCCTCAGTTGCGACCGTATTGTTGTATTGTTGGGTTGGAACGATGAAACCGGTCTAGAAATTTGCGTTCTAATCGCGTACGTCCGCAGGTAAGTGACCTTTGTACCGTCGCCGAAAGAAGCTGCGTCTCTCAAATCGTTCAAAATATGGCTACAGAAAAAAAACATCGACTCGAAAGACAGACCGGGTATTGGGAGAGGGGAAATTTGTTTTTTGAAAAGCGACAGTGACCCCTACAGTAGGCCCCCCAGCAGGACCGGATCGAGAGGAAGGGTGAGGAGGAGTTCAACTCGGGTTTTATTTATGGGAGACGCCCCGTTCGATTAGAAATTTTACTTTTATCCCTCCTCACTTTTTGTCCTCCGCGTTCCGTTTTTTCTCCCGTTTAGGCCGCGAAACGAACTCTGAGAAACGTGTCTAGGACTAGAATTATGAATGGACCAATTACAGGCCCCAATGTAATTGTGAATGGGGGCTCCGTTCCGTTCCCGATTTCCATTTCTGCGGCCCAATCGACTTTTCCTGCGAAAAACGGGAAGGAGGAGGAGGAGGATGAAGGAAAGGAAGAGAGGAAGGGGAAAAAACGTGGGGTTGAAAACGGAAAACACGAAGATGTTAATATCGGCCTGAAATTTAAGTTCCACGTGTCCTTTCTGTAAACAGCGACGGGGGGGGGGGTGGGTTGAATACAAAACGATCGCATTACGAAATCGGATGTTTTATTCGCGCAAATTAAACCCGCTTAACCGGGTTTCGTCCTGGCCCGCCGAGAAAGAGACAGAAGAACCCATTACCGTTTTCTACACAGTTTTATACAGTCGCCTAATCAGTCTTAAAGCCTATATAGATCGGTTTCTAGACAGATCTTAGCGTAGATGAAACGCTGGGTATCGACGAGGACGAACGGTTAAATGAAACTAGGGGATACAGAAATATTTGAGGAAAAAAGAAAGGAAAAACTGAAAACTGATATTATGAACAATATGCTGACGACTGCCCAATTTGTACGCCGAAGGGAAAATGGGACGAAGTGGAGGCAAATATCGCTCGGGACTTTTTTTTCACTTTATACAACATTTTTTCAGAATTATATGTCTAACGTAGAGAGAGATTCAATATCGCAAATGTACTTTTGAATCCGCCCATCGATGGTACTCCGGCTCCGGCCCTTAGTGGACAGTGAGGAAATCACGCGGCCCTTTCTCCTTTTCGAACAACAATAACATATATATGAAGATATTTTGTTCATTTATTGTATGAATGTTCGTGAATCATTGTTCAGACGTTGGGGGCTGGCGGGGGGTGCAACGAAGCGGAAGATGTAGTACTATTACTACTACTACTACTACTAACTATTACTACTATTGTTGCCACGTTCACCTCCACTCCAACTACCTTCATCGACACTACAAAGGTACATTACCCAATAGAACCGACTGATGAGAACGCCGGTGTACTTTCACTCGCTCCTCCTCCTCCTCCTCCTCCCAGTTTTGAGGACTCTGTCGACTTTCACGACGAAACGTACACGAGATATAGGCGAGATAAAAGCGGCGGGGGGTGTGGGGGTGTGATTCCGGCCAAGTCTCAAAAATCGGCCAAAAAATACGTCGCCGTTTCGTCAACGCTACCGGAGAAATTTCCGGACGTCCGTAATCGGGTTTTAACGTTCGGCGTTTTGCGAAGTGTCTTTAAATCTAGATAAATGTAATCTATCAATACAATATATTGGGTTGAGAATTGCGGATTTCATCAGTAGCGTTGTACATATTTTTAAGTACGTCAAAACATCTTTTCGGCTTCTCTGCAATGTCCGTTGTCGAACTACGGCGATCTGAATCGATAATGGCCTTTATTCGGTCATCATCGACCTCCACCGGACGTCCGGAGCGCTCCTCGTCTTTCAATGAAAAATCCCCCCAACCGGAATTTCGCGGGCTTATCTGTGCAAAAACGTACTTAAAAATATCCAGAACGCCACTTGTTGGTGAAGTCCGCAATTACTTAGTTGTCAATCCAATTTATTGATAAGAGCTGCAGGGTTTCCGTATGGAAAAGGATTATTGTATGTTCGTTAACTTCTGCCGAAAATTCACCGGTACTGTTGAAGATAGTTCTTCGTTCAGAAAAGAACAATAGGACGTGATTATGAGGTAGGCCGTGCCGCCCGAACACCGGGAGTCCACCGTTGAATCTTCGTAATGACTAGAGGTGGGCGGGTGGGCGGGGGGGGTTGGGGAGGAGCCTCGGGGCACGGGGTATGTGCCGTACGGCTGCCGAACGGTGGACGGATTTGGCAATGTGACAGACGTAGATGCCGTGGAGGGTGCAGAGAGAGAGAGAGAGAGAGAGAGAGAGAGAGAGAGAGCGTGCCGTGCACCCGAGCGTACGTGCGATGTGGTGATTGGAGGGGTCGGGAGGCGGAGGGGTGTACAGGGTTCGTTCACCCCGTCACAATGTCAACCCGGCCCCACTTGTTGTGGCTACAACAAATTGTTGTAAAGCACAACTAAAATAGGCAAAAAGTTATATATATATATGTAATACCGTAGGTTTGTGGTGTTTCTGTCTCGTCTCGCTGGTTTGCTGGACCGGTTTCGGCCGCTCGCCATCTTCAGTAGCGCGTTTTGGGGATGTTTGTGTCTCTCGTTTGTGTTGTGTGGTATTGCGTATTTTACCAATATAAGTGACAGTGACACAGTGCCAGAAAACATCCAGATTGCCGACAGTGGCTAACAGCGCTACTGAAGATTCGGGGCCAGACCGCCGAAACCGGTCTAGCAAAAGACCAAACCGGCGAGAGGAGACAGAACCCACTTGTTGATTGTCGAAGGATGCAAGACGGGAGCGCGAACGTTTTTCTTTTTTCTTACACCACGGCGGATTTCAATTATAAAGGCCGAGCTTAATAATTAAGTCCCACTTTCGAAAGAAAGTGGAAGCGGTGACCAAGTCCCCTGTCGGGGAAGGAAACTGAAACCAGTCCGCTAACCGATTCCTCCTACACTACTTCCTTCGTTAAATGTATAAATAGGCCTGCGATTAATTGACGAGGCATAACGATCGGATATTAGCGCGAGGGACTTTTCTAGCGAGAAAAAGAAAGATTTTTTTTTTTTTTGGTTGGGCGAGTTGCAAAGCAAAGTGGGCTTTAATCAGCTGCCAGCAGATGCAATCTCTAATCGCTTCCTGACAATTACGTAAAGACGGACACTTTTTACAGACCATCAGCGCGAATAGAGAATCTCGGCCATTCTCTTATGTATTGGAAACGGGCCGTTTTTTCAGTCAACGGAACGGTCTCAACGGGCAACGTGTTTCCGATAAAGAAAGAAAGCCGATACTGCTGAAGGTGGAGGGAACGAATTACTTATTCGGTATTTAAGTCGGACGATCTTCTGTAGGGCACGATAATGTCGAAAACTCGGCCACTGGAGAAGGGCCATCGACGACGAGTGGGTGGGTGGGGGAGGGGGGCCGCAGAGGTCGTTGAACCCGGGAAGTCGGGATTAAGACAAGAACAAAAAAGGGAGACGAAGAGGACAGGTGAAAGAAGACGGGAGGAGGGAGAAAGGGAGAGAGGGAGAACTATGATGAGAAGAGAGTGATGCGTCTAAAGATAGAGACGTCCCCCGCTTCTGGAGACGCCGTATAGCGAGACCCGTTGACAGTCTGAACATCTCTTATTTATTGTACAAAATTTCGCGAAATTGATACCTAATTTCGATGGCCCCCTACCCTATGACCCCTGTCATAGCTCTGTGTCAATAATTTATTTTACTTTTTTTATAGACCTGTTTTGCGGTCTGCGAGGGGTTGGAATGCCGCAGGTTCGTGGCGCGTTTCTGTCTCCTCTCGCCGGTTTTGGTCTTTGCTAGACCGGCGGTTTCGGCCGCTCGCCATCTTCAGTAGCGCTGTGTCAGTCGCTGTCGCCACTTCGCATGTTGGATGCGTGTAAAACTGACAAACACCCCGCGTGTGCAAGCGACACAGTGACACAGTGCAGTGAGGACGGCCGAATAACATCCAGAGCGCTACTGAAGATGGCGAGCGGCCGAAACCGCCGGTCTAGCAAAAGGCCAAACCGGCGAGAGGCGACAGAAACACCACGAACCTACGGTTTACTTTTTTATTATTTATTTTTCGGCGCACTATATCTCCTATTCTTTGTACGGTGGGGGGTCGCATCGTAAGGGCGAAATCCCCGATTTCCCGGCATTTTCCGGTCGCAATTCTTCAGCTCCTCTTAAAAGGCGTAAACAGCGCTTTCGGAACACCAAAAAAATCTGCACCGTTTTCTGAAATCCCGGCCCCGACGATTGGCACTGATATCGTAGATGTTGTGAAGCCCCGTGTAACATAATTAAAGAGCAGGGGAACTATCCAGGGCCCGGTTTCACTTTCACCGGGCCCACTTTCTCCCGCCGTTCCGACTCCTCTTTCTTACACACTTTTACCGGCCTCTTCTACACACACACACACACACACTACCAACGGTTGACGATAACGCGGGGGTTGTGTGGAAGAACGGGAGAAAGAGAGAGAGAGAGAGAGGGGGGAAAAACGGGAGAAATTAAAACTAGGAACGCAATTCGCTTTCCTTTTTACGCAACGCTCGAGGGAAATGACCGTCGATAATGGGCTAACAGCGTTAATGCCCGACTGAGGGTCTCAGTACACTTTCTAGGGCGTTCAACCTTGTAACCCACCTTTTAGGGTAAACAAATAAACAAACGGGAGGGGGGGGATTGAAATTTAAAAAGGACATTTGCGATTTCGCAAATTATTTTCCTCCCTTGCCCATCCGTTATCCGGGTCAGGGATTGAAATTGGAGGGGAAATTTCGATTTTTCCTGAAACTGAAATAGTCTCATTTCTGCCTATTAAGTTAACTGTATTCATTGTATATTCCTTACACTTTTGATTTCGAGCCCGTTTTTCATTCGACTTTCACCCCGAACGGGCCCGTTCAAGTATTCAACGCGTGAAGCTGAATATTCCGTATTTTTTAATATTCGTATACGGACTGAACATTTTTTTCACGATTTCAGGGTCATCCCTTGAGACGATTTTAAAAAAGTCAATAGACCCGCTTATCTGGAAGCGTAGCCACTACTGGTTGAAATATCGTAAAACCATACATATAACACACTTATTAGAATAAGATTGTGGCCCTTTGAAGTGTTCAAGGGCGAATTTGTGAAGAGGGGGCTCTGAAGTTTGCCGACTCCGGGGGGGGAGCTTAAGCTCTGTCTGTTACAGTCAGCGCTATCTATGAGCGGCGGCTGGCACCGGGTGGTGAACAACAACAACAACAACAACAACAACAACAGACAACACTGACTAATGTGTGTGTGTGTGTATGGGTGGGGATAGATTTGATTCTTACTCATCTCTTTCGCTGGGTATCGTTCCGTTTGTCCCATTTCGTGCGGTTCGTTGAACTCCCACAACGTATAGGGGTGGGGCGGGGGGTGGGGCGGACAACGTTTTTAAGACGAACGTCCGACGAGTGGCCGAAAATGCGATGTTTCGAAAAATTTCTATATTTTCAGGAAACCTCGTGTTTGTATTATCAGAACGGGGGGAGGGGCGGAGGGTGGGGGGTAGTTCGACGACACTGACACGAACGGGGGGAAAATAGGACCCCGTTCAACCCCTGTAAGTGGGTAACATTACCTGAAAGCGGGGGAGAGAGTTCTCACGGGAAAACGAAAATGTACCCCCAGGCAGCCAGGTCGCCTAAAACATCAACGTACCCATACCGAAGTACCCTCTTTGGTCCTCAACCCCGTTCGAGAAATTCCTTTGAAACGCCGAAGAACTCGAAGATACTACGTTGATTGTTTCGCCAGAAATTCTCCTATTGTATTTCCTGGACGACGAGTCCAGAAACTTGTCCAGAAAGGTGTGTACCTCTCTAAATGTGCACGAACAACAGGTGGTCACAGAAATAGATAGAACGTTTCGTTTTCCCAGCACAAAAACAACAATCTGTTTTACGAAAATTATATCGAACATTCGATACAATCAATATCCCTATTGTACAGCAGTTTCGGTTTCGAACTTAAGCTCGTGCAACGAACCCGGTTTGAAAATCGCGCGATCACAGAAAAATAGACCGGGTCAACGACCGACGTTGAAATATAATTGGGACCGGGGGTAAAAATAAATCCTATTCCGATATTATTCGGGCAGCTGAATTTTCGCCCCTATTCCGAATATTTTCGTCTGAGCTCTCAATTGGTAACAACTATTTTACAGCTCTCGCGAAGTTTTTAAGTATTCACAGAGTCGATAAAGTCGATACTTTTCGGGATTTTTTTTTTTGGATAATTCTCAGTGCAACCGCAAGGCTCAGTTTATGGGATTTGTAAGGGGCGAAACTGCTTAAAATCGATAGCGTACAGAGCAACATGTGGCCCCCGAAGTCAAGCCTGAATGGACTTCGGCCCGAGGTCGTTGACCAGGACGAAGTCTAAATATCGCTTAATTCCTCCACAGTATTGGGGAAAAACCTTTGACTTTATTGTATAAAAATGGAAATTATTGGTCAGACTTGATACTGAGGTGATACGACCAAATTTTGGCGGTATATTTTTCCGGCGCCATCAACTGATTCCGAGCGACAGCACTTCCGGCCGCCGGGGGCAGGAAGTGATGTTAAGGGTAGTTCAAGGGGATTGTTCAGTTTGTTGTCCCAGAAGCGTAATCCGTAGGATGGAACGGCGCTTAAGCGTCATCGGTAATCGTCCAGGTAGGTAGGTAGGTAGGTAGGTAAGTCATCGACCCGAGTGCGTCATTGACACAGAGAGAGAGAGAGAGGGAGGGAGAGAGGGTGGGAGAGGGAGCACGGGGGGCCGGTCGTTCGTCTCTGGACAGGGAAAACCCCGGATTTAGCGGCCGACCAGGAAAAACAGGAAAAACGGGAACACGAGTATTCGCACAACACGTGCAGGTGGAAAGGCGGGGTCTCGGGGGGGGGGCTCAACGTCAGACTTTTCCGGCCCACCTCTATAGAGTCGTCCGTTGTATTGAAAAGAAAACGTGAAAGATCTTCAGGAAGTGGCAGTTTCATTTGGATTTCCCGAGGGAAATTCTATCCGGTTGGCAACTAAATAATTGCGGATTCTTCCCGTCTCTGGCTGCGTCCAACGCACTTATTAAGTCGCGCGTTTTCAGATACGCACGACGAATAGTTGGCGCGTGTAATAAACATTTCAGAAAACTCTCTATAGGTTTGAGGCTGTAAACACGCGTAAAAATACAAATAACGAGGAACTCCCGTCCGGCGAAGGAAACCCGCAATGACTTAGTTGCCGACCCAATATTTCAATAATAAAAAAGATGCTACAAAACAATTGTTCCCAATAATTTATATCCACACCAATTGCATATTGTTGATTGTGGCCCTTGAATATGTCTTGCAGATTCTGAATTCGGCCGTTCGCCAAAGTTAAAAAACCCGTTGCAGAATTGGGGAAATATGATTCACTCAGCCAGAGGAAGTCGCGTCGAGTTTACCGAGTCATTCGGCCGAATTGTAATCACTTCCAGGGAAATTCCAGACGGGTTCAGGCGGCTGAAAAAATCCCGCCATTTCCTGTTCCGAATACCGGGTAACATTCGGTGCGGGACTTGAAAAAGTCCGAATTCCCGAAAGCTGTACAGAGTACGATCGGCGGTACTTAGCAGAGCCTGAGAGGGGGAAGTTTCTGGCCCGATCTGTGATCTTAATCTCGCGAAGCATATTAAGATGGGTCGTCCCGTTTTAAACGAAAAAAAAATTTCTTCCTCGTTAATTTCAATATTTTCTCTCCTGCCGAGTCACGCCGAATCCCCCTAGAGCGAGAATCCGGGTGGCGAGAAACTGTATATTTTCGCGGGACTTCATCCGGGAATCGTAAACAGGATATTCTGGAAACAAATCAGCGGCAAATAAACGTTAGGGGAGAAATAGAAACGCCACAGAATTGGGTGAGATTAAAACGTTCTCCAGCGCTCGGAAGGTGGTCGTCCTGGAGCGAAGGTCGAACCGGTGATAGGCGGCATCTGGCGGCCGAACGACGAACGTCCCGCCAACGGACCACCGCCAGATGGCGCCACACTGTCCGTTTCGAGGCCTCCAATAATAGTTCAGGCGATAGTTTCTACAGAAAATTAAGTTTTTTTAAAAATTAATATTATCGTAAAATTTAAAACTGGAAAGTTGCCGAATGGAGGGCACGACGGTACCACGAAAAAAAAATAATTACGTACGGTGAAACGTAAACTGTTGCCAATGACAACACGATGACACACGCGTTGTCGAGAAACCGTGATAGATCGGTAAGGGGGGGGGGCGGAAAATCGAAATTGTCGTTAAAGAAAACAATATACAATGTCACAACACCGGTATGATTTTCCGGACCTTTATATGGAGTCATTACGTGGGAAATAATGAAGAGGAAGCCTTCGCGAACTATTCAGAAAATCAGCGTCTCCGAGGGTATTGTTATACTAAGCCGGGGTTGAAAAATATGATCTTACCGAATCTGACGAAATTAAATTTCGACTGGGGCAGACCGGAGGGGGCGTAGACCGCCGCCGCCGCCGCCGACGACGACCTCTCGTCGACATCGTTCATCGCGGTAGACGAAGAGAGCGGGAAGCGAAAGGTCGGAAGCGCTCGGGTAACTGACCTGGGCCTAGGGGATGGCGAGGGGTGAGGGGGTGGAAGGGAGAGGGGGGGGGCAAACTGTTGCCGCTCAGGGCGCATGACGCCACGTGACCGGGACACGTGCCCCCAACCCCTTCAAACCATCCCTCTCTATTTATACACGAGGACCCCGGGGGGGGTAATCGAAGTATAATAAGCGTAATATCGCGTCCTATAGGTGGGCCGACATAACACCCCGTGTTTGGGGGGGGGGAGGGAGAAAAATAAATAGGGGAGGCGGCCTAGGACGCCGAGGGGGTAGGTCTGAATATCGACTCGTCCTTGAACGCAGGGGTTGACGGGGCGGTGGGGTGCGGAGTGGTGGTGGGCGCCCGGCCTAGGCTAAGCCCAACCGACGCCGCTGTTGTGCGGGACCTGCATCAGAAGCGCCGTCCTACAAAACGGTCATTATCTCACACGATAATTTTATAAAATATGAAAGGGTTTTGTGACAACTCCTGCTGAACGAGGACTGCCGATTCATTCCGAGACAAACAGTCCGGAACTTAACAATTCCGAAACCGATAGATACAACTAAGTAATTGGCCATATTTTTAAGTACGTCAACACAGTTTGCACAGATAAGCCGTTTCTGCAATGTCCCTTTGTCGAACTACGGCGATCCGAATCAATAATTGCCTTTATTCGGTCATCAACGACCTCCACTGGACGTCCGGAGCGCTCATCGTCTTTAAAGAAAACTCCCCCGACGGGAATTTTATGAACCGGTACCGACACTGCCGTTCTTTTACGGTTTTCTACAATATTCTATTTAATAACGGACAACAGCCAACCTGTGGAACTTCTGAATGTATTGCTGTATCGCTACGAATTGTACAGCACCTATTACCGCAGTAAGGATTATTGTACAGAAAATAGCTTGAAAACGGGTTCAGAATGATCGCTCCAGCAAATTGCGTACACTGTACAATATTCGCGTTTACGTACGGATGTACAACCTTCGATTTTCAATTGGAATACCTTCGGGGAAAGCGTACAAAAGAAACATTCGGGGACTTACGCTTCGATCGGAGCTACTGAATATCGGCCCTGTCGGAGTTATATATATATATATATATATATATATATATATATATATATATATATATATATTCGGCTTCTGGGATCGTCTTACCTGAAACAGAAATAAAAAATTACGTCATTCCAAAGTTAAATTGAGTCGTGTTTCTAAAATTTCTAAGGTTTAGGGGAGGGGTTCGAATTCAGGATGCGATTACAAATTTCTACGAAAACTTCGAATAAGTAGTATATAAAGCTTAAGGGGGAATTTGAGAGAATGAGCTTGTAATAGGACTGACACCTGATGCTGTCCTAAATGGGGTTGACCGGGGGTGGGGGGGGGGGAACGGTCAACCTTGACCCGGATAACCTTTCCCGGGTTCAAATATAGCTTTCCGATTGATTATATGGGCGGAAAATATCAGAAATTATGTATCCCAAAAATGTACCGAAAAATGTAAGTTCTGGTATTTTTTTTGGCACCGAAAATGTTAGTAGGAAATTTACAAATTACGTTTGCCGACTTTCATCGAATTCAACGGGGAAGTGTAGAAGTTTATTATTTTTCGAAATTATATAACTTCCGTAAAACTGGCGTTGAGGAGTTTTCTCGTGTAAACCGAATACACGTACAGGTTGTCGTGAAATTACAAGTTAGGAGGAGGAGGAGGAGGAGGAGGAGGAGGAGGAGTATCTACGAAAGCGAGATCGAAAGTTCGAGAAAGTGGCGAACAGCGGCCCCACCCCACCCCGGATTGAGCAACAGAGGCTGAGTGAGGGAGGGAGGGAGGGAGGGAGAGAGGGGCCTTGAGAGCCGGAGCGGAGGGCCAACGACCGGCCCTAGCCTATATATGGGCCAGCCACCGCATGCCCTTGGGACTTAAACACGCCGCCTCTCTCATTTAACCATATGGTTTAAAACCGAAGACCGAGCCACCCTTGTGGGTTCCTAACAGAGTTGAACAATAACGACAAAATCAACGGTCGACAAGCCCCCCCCCCCCCCAAAACATTAGAATCGATCCTAATATAAAAATTAAACAATTGGATTGCCATAACCGGTGGGGTGGTAGCTGTAAGGTCGGATTGTACAACCGGTGGAATATTAATTTTTCGAATACGTGTTTACGACCCGCGAAATTTTCGCCCGCTGACGGAAATACGTGCCAGCCACCTGCACGGCGGTGCTAATCCCCGCACGAGCCGACGTCGGCGTTACATAATTGAAAGGGAGAGAGAAATTGGTGATAAGTGGAGCAGAGTGTTACCGGTAACCGTCCCGGGCGGGCGGGACGAGGAGGAGCCTGGCTATCGCCACTTTCTCCGCGGTCGGGGCGGCAGAAGAAAAAAAAAACCAAAGAAAACCAAAACCTAACGTGCCCCCTCATCGAGCCAGAGTCGCAAATATATTGTTGCGAATCGCAATAACAGACGGGGGATCGCAAACCGCCCCTCGCAGGCCGAACACGCGACCTGTCCCCACCGTAACTATACTGGGGCATTGGAGCATAGAAAATTTCAAATATCCGGGAAATTGGGGAAGAATTCGGGGAAGAGCGTACGTCTAGAAAAATACGATAGGATAGAATCGACTGAGACCGTAAATTGACCGTAGAAAAGAGTTTCAAAATTGACGGATTGATTTTTTTCCCTCCTTTCATTTTTGTACAAACGAATTACGGTGGGTACAAATAGCCTACTGCTGAAGACTACTGAGGACAATTCGAGTGAACGGAACTTGTAAGTAAAGGGCGACTTCGTCAACTGTCGGTATGTTGAGGTCGCGGTGAATTGTCCGGTCAGAAAACAAACCCGGGAAGGGGAGAATTAGGGATGATAAGAAGGACTTTAGATTGAAATCTCAGTTTGTTGCCTGATGTTAATTTGAATTTCCGTTTCAGTAACTGTCTCTGTAGTCCTAATTTTCTGTTAAAATCTGCTGTTTTGAGTCGATTATGGGGGGGAAAAAAGGGGAAAATTCCAACCCTTCGAAACACACTTAATGCCCCCCCCCCCCCGTGGGTATGTTTCAATTCGCACCGTCCACCACCACCTCAATTTATATAATCCTGTTTCGTGAAGTTCACTCCCGTTTTGAAATCCCTGTTGTTCACCCATCCATTATCTGCTAACACTGTGGCTTATATCGAGAACGAGCGACAGACAGAATAGCGTTCCGCGGTTTTAAATGCAACGGTAAATCTTATACCGTACGGTAAATAAAAAAAAAAGGGAAAGTATGCCACAGCCGTAATTGCGGCTCAGAGCCTCACCGACAGCGGCTGAGAAGTTCATTCATCCGCAGGTATTTAATAATCATCAAACGCGTAATTTATTGGACCGATACGCGCAAATTTCGGCCGTCTTCAGTAGCGGTGCATGAGTCACTTATAGGGGGGGCACGTCCTTTTGCACTGTCACTTATATATTGTCACCTGAACTGCGATTCACACCCCCTACTGGAGATCACCGAACACAAAACCGGGTATTCCAAATTAGGGGTTCATATAGTTAGTGAGTAATCGACCGGATATAAATAAAGATTTTTATATATATTGATGGGGTCCGAAATGCGGACGGGACGCAGAATCTGTTTAAGTGGGCGGTTGTTGTATTTGGGGGGGATGATTGGAGTGGAGGGGGAACTACCCTCTCTGAGGGGTCGACGACCCCGGCCGACCAACCCCCGTTTCCACTACCCAGATTCCTCCATATAATTTAAAGTAAATTCAAACGAGCGTAAACAGATTTAAAAATGTATACTACTATATGAATCAATAACGAAGACAGCCCTTGCTATCAATAGCTTATATATAGATTATATCCCAGCTTCCTAGTATCATAAAAAGTAAATAAACACTCCTAGGATAACCTTAACACGGTTATAAGTCATATACTGTGCGAAATGATAGATATAAAAGTTTTGTCCCGGAACAAAACAGATTATTGGCGGGAAAATTTTTTTTTATTGGGGGGGCGCAAAACAAATCGTTTTCTAGAAACGGATTTCAGAAACTACTGGCTATCAGACACCAAGGCGTACCCGACGGTATGGGACTATTAAAGGGACTTATGTTTGCGATTTATGAAAGTAGTAAACACGAGATGATAGAGGAGTCGGAGGCGGGGTGGGGGGGGGTTGTTGGGGCGGTCATAATAGTGTGGCCTAGTTGGGGCCTGGGGGCGGAAGTAAGGCACAGCTCTTAATATATGTATATATATATAAACTAGTCTAAGTGGGGTTATATTGATGTACCTGAAACGTGTTGCGTGGGCGGCTGTCTCCCCATGACAGCGGTCGGGGGTGTACTGTGTGGCCGGGGTCATCGGACGCCCCGGGGGCGGGACGCATGCCCGGGGGCCGTTCGTTCACCCGCGCACCGCCCCCAATGTCAAACACCGCCCCCGCGGCCCTGTTTACAAACCGGGGTTCGACGACCCACGGCCCTTTGACCTTTGGAGGGGGGGGGAGGGGGGGGAGGGTCGATTATTAACCGGATAAATTTCTTCAATTCCTCGACCCGTTTTCCTCGATTCGGGTTAACGAACTCCGGCCATCGATAAATTTTCCCAGCGCTGGACCCCGGCGCGCTACTATTTATACTGCGCCCTATTTACACTATATTAATCCCCTATTTAATATTGTCTAGGATCTATCACTTGTGCGCACAGGGTTGACTGTACTCCGTTCAACGGACGTGGCCGAATTGGTCTAATTAAAATCCCGAATCGTATCGAATTTAAAATACGGGCAGAGCACTGATAATTGTAATAATAGTGCCCACCGCCCCCCCCCTCCCCCCACCTCTCCCCTTAGGGTATAATTACAAGAGTTTGTTGGCCTCTGTCCGATCGGGGCTAGTAGTACATCTCACACCCCGAGAGGTCGTTAAACTTTCCTTTATTGCGAGATAAATATTTAGGACCTTCCCCCAGCCACCCGACCCCTTAACAGCCCCTAATAATGGCCCCGTGTTTAATGCGGGGAAAAACTGCGCCCCCCTCCCCAACTGTTGATCCCGAAAACCTACTTTTACATTCAAATCTCACTCGGTATGTGTAAGACGAGTGTGACGACTCTCTCTCTCTCTCTCTCGCCCTCTCTCCCTCTCCCCTTCGACCTATATATCTGTCTATCTCTGTACCGCGTTACGCGTTTTCACTTTCCTACTACTACCACCACCACCACCACCACCACTACCACTACTACCACTGATGCCGACACGAGAGCTTTCTCCAGCGCGAAATTGGGGACGGCTTTTGAATTGGGGCCGGAGGGGGCGAGACGAGGGATGGAGGGGCCGGCCACCCTCCACAGTCCATTAGCTCCGGCCAATCGGATCAATGAATCTGAACCGAAACTGAGTTTATTGCGTTTTTGGCCCGGTATCGGCCGTCCGCCGTCCATTCAACTGAAGACAGACCGTTCGGCAAAACACGTGTCGACTAATATAAACGCGTTGACAAAGAAGACGCAATTTAATTTATTTATCATAATTAGAATGTAAGGTTAATGGAACGGTCACAGGACAGAATTGACTAAAAAAAAAATACAAATTATATTCAAAAGAAATTATGCTCCCTTAACAGCGTGATTGTTAAAGGAGAATAAGTCTACTGAGTAAAATTAACTCAAGTTTTATAGTAAAATATATTTGCGTATGCTGGATTTCACCAGTTAGTTTGTTCCAGAACAAGGTATAAGCCGTTTAATATACCTTTTTTGTGGTCTGCGAGGGGTTGGAATGCTGTAGGTTCGTGATGTTTCCGTCTCCTCTCGCCGGTCTGGTCTTTTGCTAGACCGGTTTCGGCTGCTCGCCATCTTCAGTAGCGCTGTGCTAGTCACTGTTGTGCCACTTTGGATGTTTTTTGGGCCTCCTCACTGTCACTGTCACTTGACAAACTGACAAACACTACAGTACATGTGAAAGTGACAGTGTTGTGAGGATGCCCAAAAAACAACACCGCTACTGAAGATGGCGAGCAGCCGAAACCGGTCTAGCGAAAGACCAAACCAGCGAGAGGAGACAGAAACATCACGAACCTACAGTAAGGTATAAGCCCTCACACAAAGAGAAACGGAGTAATTGTCGCGGGAATTTTAGTTATAACACCGCGTAGCGTTAATTTTCCTTCAATTTGGAAATATTTCAACTATTAGACGATTAGGAAAAATCACGAACACTATTATCGTTAAATTGGTGAAGTTCAGAGTCGGGGGTCGTTGAACGGGCAGCCTGAATTCGGTCGGGAAAATTATTCGTTAAGCCGGCTTTTTATCGCCGGCGAACGTCGCGATAGCGCTTATCGCCACTTATCATCCGGACCCGGGCAATTTCGGGCTTCTCGCCGCATTCGGTATTGGCTAAGGTTATGCCGTCGACATAATAATAGGGTAGGAGAAAAATTACAGGAATTTAAAATAAATAAACGATGGCGTGGAAATCTGTCTCAGAGGCGGGAAATAGTAGCGATTCCCCGCGAGGACCGCGCTCCGGCGCAGAAATTGTTGTATTCATTAATATAATACTTTGTTCAATATATAATAATAAGGACGAAGAGGTTCAACATGTATTTACTGTCACGATGTTAGTAAATAGCCGACGTTTCGTCTAAAGTTAACGCATTTCGGGGCCCCAAAATACGACGAACGGTTATCCTCCGTGTGCGGCCGAAACGGTAAGTTGCCAATATATATCGTGGAAGGACGATGGAAGGGGGCTTAGCGGCGGAAAGCGTTAACTCTCGGGGTCTGTGGGCCACGCCGGAATGTGGGTCACCGGTGGGGTGGGTGGGGGCGGTGACGCGAACGTTTAGGTACAGAACGAGATATTCGAAACCCTGCGATGGGCCCTTAGACGGTATACGACAATATACTGTACAATTCGCAACACTTTCAGACTCCCACAGTTTAAATTCGAGAGTTACGAGATAATCCGGTTGAAATTACAAATACGTTGAGTTCCGGTAACGTAAATACGGACCCGAATACGGCCCTATTGTTAAACATATATCCACACGCCGGTGTCGACAACAGTTCGGCGCGAATAATGAATAAATAATAATAAATTTATTGTAAGCGCCATGCAAAGTGTATTCGAATTTTCCGTACAATTCATTTCGGCTATAGCCAAGTAGTGGACGCGTTTTAAGCGAACTGTAGCTTTGACCCAAATAATGAAAATATACTCGAGTTCAATATTTGGGGGTCAAAAAATTCCCCGCTCTCGATCGCATTGTCGACGACGGAGTTTCAGTTTTCCGCCAACTGAAGCGGATGGAGGAACTGAATGCGAGTGTTATATGAAAAATGGAGATTTAATAATATAATATAAAACGCCAGTGAAAGTGACCGTAAGAAAAAGAAAGTTGGATGGCACCCGAGCTGGGGGGTGATGGGTGGGGGTGGGGAAAGTGAAAAACAATGATGGAATCCGAAGAGGGAGAGTGAGAGTGAGAGAGAGAGAGAGAGAGGGAGAGATAAAGAGAGCTATAGGCGCCGGTGCTATGTGGGCGATAGTGACGTCACTAGCGGCCTGTTATTGCACAAGTCAGTGTGTCTGTGTGTGTCAGTTGAAGAGCAAGATGTGGGGAACGGAGCTGTTGTGTGGTGGGGGCTTCTAGAAGGTTATCCCAGATGGGGTTCGTTCACCCCGGGGTGCCACTAACTGGGGCGGGTGGTGGGGACGGGGCCCGGGCTAGAGGCTAGCGGGCCGGAGGCCGAGGGCCCGGTGCAACGACCGGCTAGCCTCGCCGCAGGGCCCTACTCCCCCGGGCCGAGGCTAGCCGCAGAGGCCGTTGCCTCCTCTACTGGCCCCGGCCGCTTTTTCAGGTTAGTCAGAGAGAGAGAGAGAGAGAGAGAGGGAGGGAGGGAGGGAGGGAGAGTGAGAAAGCCTGTCGTGTGTGTGTGTGCGTGCGAGAGTTACAACGCTCGGGCTCAAGGTCTGACGTAACCCTTCCCCCAATAGGGCACGCACGAAAAGAAACCACCGAGAGTGCATATTTATAGCACCGCTGACAATTCCAACCGATTCTTGCGCCGAATCGGGAAAAATTAATTTTCCCCAAAAACGCGAGGAGGACGCTACTCGGGACGGTGAAAACTCCAGCTAGAAATAGGATTTTTACCCCATGTGGGTCATCACACCCGGAGTTTTGTAACCCCGCCGCCCGGGATATAGGGGTAGGTGGGCCGCAATCCACGGTAGAAGGGCCGAAAGAAGGGATGATGGGTGGGGGAGGGGGTGGAGGCGAATGGTGAACAAACCAGAAACGAGAACAAACCCAGTTAGAGTGCTTTGAACCCGGCCCAGTCCACTTGGAATAGCCCTTGAACCTTCCACGCTCCAGTTTTTCTCCCACCGATTTCAAACTTCACTCTCCCTCTCTCTCTCTCTCTCTCCCCCCACAACACACTCTTTCGGGCCCGGAGGGATACAAAAAACTAGATATTTCCTTTCGAATTTACCGCCCTGTTAATGTCGCGCAGCCCAGAATAAGGAGGATTCGCTAGAGTTTCCGAGAAAGGTTTTTCGCCCGAGAAATCTGAGCCGGCATTGTGAGGGGGGTCCGGGGCGGTGAGGGGGCGCGGGTCCCAGTCACATGTCGACACGGCCGTCCCCTCCTGCCCCACAAACCGTTCACTGATCCCCGACTAACGACCCTAATAATATAAAACCGGAGCGGCGAACCAATTTTCATTTTTAAACGCCGGCCAACAGCTATTTTATTTCGCTGACGCGTGCCGAAAATTATGACCAAAATCGTACTGTCCCAGAAGTCGATGACCGTCTAAAACCCATTCTGTTATTAAGAACCGAATTGTTTTAAGATAAATTCGGACGGGAATCGTGGAAATGAACGTATTGTCCGGATCGGGGTCACGTTCGGATCTGAGCGCTGTCTCTTCGGCAGGCTGATGACCCGAGCCTGCCGATGAAAAGGGAAAACGGAGGGAGGCCGGCGCTGAGAAAGCGAAAGTCGGCGCTAGGTTTTTTTTTTAACCCGTTTTGTTTGTTCCTCCGTCTCTCTCTCTCTCTCGTTCCGTGGGGACTTTCCCCGAAGAGGGAGGAGGAGGAGGAGGAGGAGTACCACTCTCACTGTCGATGAACCCCGACACACTTTTCTGAACCGCTTTCTTTCCTAATCCACCGTTGAAACCCCCCCCCTCACCGTCATCCGAACGCAGACTTGAATTCCCCCGCCGCCGCATTTCACTTTTCACGAGGGACGTAACGACCGGGGTGGATGGGGGGTTTCTTGCCGTCGAACTCACTCGTGAATCGGGTGAACCCGCAAGAAGAAATCTCGTTACGAAATCGGGTGAATTGCATCGTCTTTTAACGGGCGACGACTGTCCGATTTTCGGCGGAACGTTTAAGAAAGAAAATGCGACGGCGGCAGAAAGTGAAAACTATTTTTTTTTAGTCCCACTGGCGAAGAAGCTAAACCCCTCGTCCAGATCGAATAACTAGAATACATTTCGTATGAATCGGTCGTAAAATTTTATGTAACCAGCAGGAATTGTGTCAATAGTTCCTAGGATAGTGAACGAGCGGGGGGGGGGGCTACTCTATGACGTAGCCCGTTGGTGACTGCGTGTTTTCTCGGAAAGTTTTGGGCCGTACGCCGTTTTTTTTTTTTAATACCTTCGCGGCGTCACAACTCAATGGTTGTCAATAAAAATTTACAGATAGCATTTCGGTATTGCACGCGGGGCACCCGATCGGGGCGCAAACAAAGATAACGCGTTCTTATCGCGAGTTTTTTTCTTCCCCCCTTCTTCGACTCACTTTTCCGGCTCAAAACAAACAAACAGTGTGTGTGTGTGTTCTATCTCGGCCTCCGATCCATCGAACTACCCTCTTCCCCCCCTCCCCCTGTACAAACGTCCCATAATAAATTTCGACTAAGACAATCGGTGGAGAATAAATTCGTCGGTGTTGAGGGAAATGACGATGTAGGGCTGAATAGGGGTGTATATACTGGTCGGCGCGTATGTAGATTTATTAAGAGGGTTAATGAATTTGTCCTAGGACTGAGCGGTCTAGGTGGAGGGGTGGAGAGGCGAGGGGTCAGATAGATGACGACGTGTTTATGAGCTGGCTCTGTGGCTGCTGGGTGTCGGCCGACTGTTCCAGATAGGAGGCGTTGACTCCGAGCCCCCAACCCCCGACCCCCAACCACCCCCTCACCGCCCCCCTAACCCATACAGCCCAAGGTTATATTCGATCGCTTTTGTGAACAATCCAAACCCCACCACCACATCCACCTCTTTTGCTCTCTCACTCACTCACACACACTCTCTCTCTCTTTTATTCCCTACTTTGTATTTCTTTCCAATAAAGACTTTAAACAATCTCTCCCTAAAGTTATCTGTGTTTACCTTTATTTCAAAAGCCCCCCCCCCCATTTATTATTTCACTCCTTTCGATTCCTCGTTAATCGTAACTACACCAAGGGGACTAAAACAAGACCTAAAGAGTATAGTGGATAAATAAGGGATTAATAAATTACCGCCTGATATTCAGAAGATCCCCAAGAATGGCGGTCAATGGAATTTCGGATTATGACAGAATTAGGCGAGAGTTCTATATAAAAAAAATGTCACTTCTGACTTCATACCAATCTCAAAGCGAAAGTCGTTAGCCACAGCATGTTATAAACAGCGTGTTATAATCACCGTTTTTCTATGAAAAACAGCGTATAATATGTGTAATACTACAGTGGGGCCTATTATACAAGTGGGTGAGCCGAGTAAATGAAAACCGGGCGGTGTCCAATTTACGTCCTATAATTAACAAATGGGACAATGATAATTTTATCACCAAAAGATGTTTTGTCGCGAGTGAGAGCCGGACGGGTCCGACTCCTCAACCGTGGGCCTAAAAATAGGATGAGGAGGAGGAGGAGGAGGTGGTGGAGGAGGAGGAGGAGGTACCACCCACACAGACCCACAAAACGAACTTATAATCGGCATCATCACAACACAGTTATTCCCATCCAGCCGAATAAATATATAATAGACCTGCAAGTATTCAGAAGAAATTCAGAAGAAGAGTTGGGAAATTCAGCCAAAGTCCGAGTGGGACCGCGAAACGGTATTCTCAACCGGGTTACAACAGTTGTACTGTTGGGGGCCGTCGTTGTAGAAACTTTTAAAGCTCGGACGACCCTTCAACGAGGAAACACCGCCATCCAAGGTACAACAACGGTTTTACTGGGGCCCACAGAAACTGAATAACAACTCCTGTTAATAAATAATCCTTAATCACATTATTTAATACAAAAGACGAAATTACAATGATAGATTGTGAATGCTTACACTAAAATTCGAGGTGAAATTCATAGGGGCCTATAATAGAAATATTCCGGGGAAAGACAACAATGGTTTTCCTTGTGTTTGTAGAACGAGCAAATAAATAAATAATTCTTCCATTATACGATTTAAAATCGTAATTAGATATAAATAAAAGGTTAAAAGTTGTTATGACGACAATACAGTAGTAAATTTTGAAGGTTACAGGATAGAATAAGAGAAATATTCTATACAACAATCTTCCCATAATACAATTTCAAATCTTAATAAGATATAAATACAAGGTGTAAATACTCGTTGTCTTATATTTTTATGTTTAAATAATGAATACAATTGGAGTTAAAATTTGAGC
The DNA here is from genome assembly GCA_019843655.1 of Lethocerus indicus. Taxonomy (NCBI): domain Eukaryota; kingdom Metazoa; phylum Arthropoda; class Insecta; order Hemiptera; family Belostomatidae; genus Lethocerus; species Lethocerus indicus. The sequence continues at coordinate 2,382,191 of JACDQD010000003.1, forward strand.
CTAGACCGTTTTGGGGATCTGTTCTGGTGGGGCCGACACATCCGGCCCAGTTCGGTTCGCGTCTCCGAGAGACCCGAATTTTAAAGAAATCGGTCTATAATTAGAATCCGGGAACTGACCGATCCTTTTTTCTTTCCATCGGTTCCGGACAGGTTTAAAAAGACGGCGGGCGGGCCGCTTTCGGTTTCTACGAAAATATTTAATACGGTAGGCTTTCGGGTGCGAGAGAGCGAGAGGGAGAGAGAGAGAGAGAGAACTGTAGATAGGGAGAGTGGAGCGAAGAGGGAGAACGAGAGAGGGAGAGTGAACTATTGCCGTGTTTCCTAGTTGACCCAGTTAGGTCCTGCGGGGAGCAACGAACTCGGACGGGCAGCCGGGCAAGGCCACGCACAAGCGGCCTACTTAGAGGAGGAGGAGGAGGAGGAGGAGGGAGGAGGGTGGTGGAGGGAGGGAGGACCGCCCTCCCAACGTCCCCACCTCGCTCCCTCCCCATCCCTCCCACCGAGGGCCGTCCCCCCCACCATGTGCCGCAGGCGGCCCTGACGGTGCATTGCCCCCGCCACCGCCCCCCCCCGCTGCTCCATCCTCACCACTCACCCTCTCAAACCCTCACCGGGTTAGATAATGCCGAATCTCGGTCAACATCGTTAGACAGAGACGGAGAGAGTGAGGGGCGGGCGGGGGGGGGGGCATTTTTTGTGTTCGTTTTCATTTTCAGGCCCCCGCGCCGCCCGGACGCGCGCACGTCCGCCACGACGTTCTATTTAAAAAAGGAGGCACACACGCTTTTAAAAAACTTTCGGTTTCGAGAGATCCGCCCCACCACCTTCGCAGCCTCCCCTATCCGGCCTAGCGCTTAGAGCTCGTCACAATAAGTTAGGTTAACAATTAGTCTAAATTGAAATACATATATAGATATAAACCTAAGAAAAAAATGTAATTATCAAACGGGCTATAGGACCAGATATGATTGTTGTCGTAGTTATATATAAACACAAACTACAGTTATAGTCGTCAATAATTAAATAATAATACTAATTAATTGATTTCGGCCCGGATATATAATAGGGCGTTCAATCATCGGCCGTGTATAATGGGTCGGGACGGGAATAAATAGCGAGCCGTCGCTAAAATACGAGGCCTACTATTTATAGAAACCGGTTTTATATTTACTTTACGCCGTGTTCGAGAATGGAAACACGAGAGTGGAATAAAATCGAATGTCGGATTCGGCGAATTAAAAAAAAAAAAAAAATTCAGCATTTAAATGTATGTTGCGTTGAGGTGAAGGGGGCGGCGGGGGGGGGGATATCGATGGGGAATGGAAAGCTATTGGAGCCGAAGCGGAGGTTACCGGTGGGGCGGGTGAACGACCGAGGGGCCCCCTGACCCAGATAGCTGGGGCGGGGGCGGGGGCGGAGGCCCCTCGAACGAGGCTAGCCACCACCACCGCCGCCGCCGCCGCCACAGGCGTACCGCCACTTTCAGTTTCGTGCCGGGTTATATCACGTGGCCGTGCCGAGGGCCGAGATAAGGACCGAAGGGCGGGTGGGGGGGGGAGTGTCGGGGTGTTGGGGGGGGTGGAGGGCGTTTGTGATAAGGTTGGCCCGGGTTACCTGCTAGGACGCGTCCCAACAGCTGATCGCCGTCCTGGTTGTGTTGCTCCTGAGGACGCCTGGCCGGCTCCTGAAGGCGCCTCTGGTGGTGGTGGTGGTGGTGGTGGTGATGGTGGTGGCGGTGGTGGTGGGCCACCTCCGCCCTGCAGTCCATGACCGTCATCTCCGGCCGCTGAACGCCGGCTGTATGCGGACCGATCGGTAAAAAAGAAAAAGACAATAACCCTCGAAAATGCACTCTCCGGCGACGTTCACATACGACGAACCGTCGCTATCGTCAACTGTGGCACTGGTCCGTGGGGCGGTATGCGGCTCGTGATGCATACACGGAATGGGTATCGGACGGGGTTTTTCCTGGGGCGGAAAAACTTGGGGTGAACGCGGTATATATGTGTGTGTGTATAGAAAAAAAAAGATAAAAGGGTTTTTAAATATGATAGCCGCGAGAGCGTCGGGAGTACAGTGGCCGGCGTAGAGCGGGCAGTGGGGAGGGAACGGACGAGAGACCCCACCACCGCCGCCGCCGCCCCCTCCCCTACGGCCTGCACACTGCTGCATGCTGCATGCAGCCTCGCCACACGCCGCCTTCTCACCTCAACCGAAGACACAGTCCGCCACGTTCGGACACAAAACCGCCATATCCTTATAACTCCGTCCAGCGGACCTATGTTTCCCCCCGTGGGATATTCTCAATACCCACTAAACCGAATGAATAAGGTTGCTGGCGCATTGCGCTGTCAAAATTAAACAGGATTCTAAATAATAAATCTATAAAGTTTTGAGAAGGGCCCGACTGATTATCATTAATCGCTGTTGTAGCCTTCCTTAATATTTTGCTTAGTGAAGATACTTTAAAATTTCGGGCTATCTCACAGCTGCGATCACTCTATTTCGCAGTGACAACAAGCTCTTTTTTATCTCTACCGGCCGTTTTCGTTCGATCGCTTTCGTGCGCGGCGCGATTGTGATACACATCCCTGTCGAGTGGGCGATTAGCGAAGCCCGGGCACGAAGTTCGTCGACCCCGACGGAACGTTTCGAAACGACGGGTCGTAGGAGTGGGAAATTTTTAAGTGAGTGAACAGAAAAAAAAAGAGAGAATAGCGCGAAAACACTCACGGACAAATACGAGAACTCGTTGACACAAAATAGGAGGACGCCGGACAAAGTAGGAAAGAAGACGCGGTGAGAGATAAGCAGAATCTTATCTCGGGTTAAGATCCATTCAATTTCCCCCCCACCCCCACCCCTACAGCGATCGGGAGTGACGAACGCGCGAAGTTGTCCAAATGTCGTTGACACCGACCGCGTTCCTCTTTTACACCTTTGTTTCTCCTTATCGAACGAGGTAAGCCCAACTGGGGATAACAACGATTGCGAACAATGACTTTGCCCCAGAATCGAGCCAATCGATCATACAACGGTCATCCACCTTGAACACTCGAAATGAACAGAGGGAGACGGAGGCATATTGCGCCCGATACACTACCGGCGGAGGCGAGAAGCCGAAACCGGTATCAATAGGAGGAAGGAAGTCATTGAATTCTAGTCGGCGTTCAGTTCTTAGCCGTAAATCGAATCTGGGGGACAAATCTTCCTGGTTTTCTTGAGGAATTGGCGTCCGCCGGTTTTTGGAAAGAAGTCCGTCACGTTTAGATCATTACGTTGACTACGACGATATAAATAAACGAGCTATAGGTATAATGAACATTTTGTCTTGCCTCGCAAAACATTTCCTCAGCTTCCTTTGTTCTGTGGCCAAATGAGTCTTAAAGCTTACGGTTTCCGACAGTAGAAATACAGTGTCTGTAATTTACAGGTAAACACATATTTAAAATGGTAGGAGGAGGAATATCGCTTGTAATCCAAAAAAAAAACCTCGACTTTTCGTTCGGGAGGAACCAGTTCCTGAAATTGTCTGGTAGAACAGAGGCGTCATTCGTTATTCATAATTTGTACATTTACTGACACGCATACTAATGTAGATAGTAAGCATATGAGAATTAGAGGAGCCGACGGAAGCTTCGGCACGTACATGACCCGATAGTGATTTGTGTCATATGCTCGAGATAATTCAGTCAATTCCATACGTTGACTTGTCTTAGCCCTACGTGACTTATCTCCCTCCCGAGTCAAAGAGGTTGGTATTGGTACGGCCAATTGCGTTTATTCAATCATCGGTCTATATACAATGTATGGAACACTTTGTCCATTCGCAGGAAATCTATCCTGTATCCTCCTCCAATGATCTCCGGACATTGGAGCCCTCGTTACCTGTTTATTTTTTCTAATTTTTAAAATTATATTCAAAGTGACAGCGAGATTTGACAACAGAAATGTACTTTCGACGGAGAATCAATTAGTAAGGAACCACCCAGTGCCCTTAGCAAGGCGGTCACGTGGCCATATCTTCTTGAGCCGGCGTTCGAATCGAATTGTGGGCCAATTTCGAATTAATGAATCGTGGTTCAATTAAGCGGTGTAATTCAATTAAGAAGAGGATTCAATGTATGAGTTTTGGATGATGGACGATAAGGAAAATCGAAGAATACTGAAAGGGAGCTTTTCGTCTACAGTCGGCGTTAACGCAACCGAAATTTCATCGGTATCGAAACGGTCGTAGGCGGCCAACTTTCGATACGTCCGGATTGAACAATACCAATGTTGAAAATTTGCATGCGTAGAGCTACATTTCGACATAATTGGGGGGTGGGGGGGAGGGAGGGCGGGGTGGCGTTGTTCCGAAAGCTTCCGTCAGAGCTGCCAACATTGGGAAGCCGGCTGACGTCCGTTTCTCATTGCGTACAACAACAGCGGCCCGGTTCTTTCATAAAATATAATTTCCACAGAACAGTTTTCAGTCTCTGCATTCTATAGAAAATTGATGAGAACCCGTAGATTTTGCGTTCTTCTGTCACCGGCCGCTCGCCGTCTTCAGTAGCGGTGCGGCACTGCCACGTACTGCCAACTTGCAAATTTTGTCTCGCTGATTCATCCGCACTTATCTATCTCCGGGCCGAAAGTTCATCGATATCACCGTTCGACATCTTGTATTTTTGTAAGGGCTGAAATTTAGACGCTTAGAAAAGTCTGTTCGAAGGGAAGGGAACGAGACGGACAAAATAGCTTATTGCCCAGTTTAGAAAGGAAAATCGCCAATACAATAACCTTCGATCGATTTTCGAGGTATTTTCGCTGTGATGAAAATGAGCGTACGGCCGACCAAAAGAGAAAAAAAGGGGGAGAAATTGGCCCGCGATTATAATTTATAAGATATCCGCGTGTTGTGGAGGGGAAACTAGAGGGGTGGGGTGGGGAGGGAGGAGGGAAAACTCGCCCAAGGTCGGTGGGGCAAGAACACGCTATCTTGTCTGCAGTTGTCAGGGTCTGCCAAGTCACCAAACGGCCACTGTAACCCTGTACACCAGGATTGGCGACGGGGGGGTGGGTGGGGGTTGAGATGGTAATGGTGGTGGTGGTAGTTGGTAGCAGCGCGGTGGGGGGTTGGCCCGCTGCTGTGGTCAAAAGGTAGACAACCCCGAATGCCACAGATTCCGCCGAGGCCGCGTCCCTCAACACTCAATACAGAGTGTGACACGTTAATTTATTATTCGCGTAATACGACCCAATTTTCCGTCCGGCCAAATCTCGGACAGGTTTCGAGACGAAACCGATCTACAATAGAAGAATTCAACCGCCCCTTTAGAAATCTTTAGATTCACCTGCCGGAGTCTTCAGCCATTCACAACAGTGAAATATTCTAGACAAACATCTAGTCTGTTGTTGTGAAGAGGTTTCATTGTTCCTCTCTCTCTCTCACTCTGTCCCAATCCTTGCCGGCCTAAGTCGAGTAAGTAAGTAAGTAAGTAAGTAAGTGACTGTCGGTCGCCTTAACCCTAATAGGCGTTGTAAATATTGCACGGTTTGTTGGTCCTAGAGAATGCCGCCCACAACAACCAAGTCTAAGACTAGGACTAGGTCCTTCCGAAACACTTTCTACAAACAGGTAACATCGTCCAGCGTCGCTCATATTTCACAATCGATCACGCTGTAGACAGGCGAAAGAAGAAATCTTGTCGTTGCACAATGTACGGCAATATTATTTTCAATTTTTTCAATATAGTATCGTACAATTTTGTTTGAAGTTCGTTAACGCACAAGCGCGTAATTTACAATCAAATTAAGTAATTCAATTGTACCTATAGCCATAAAGGTTGTACAGTAAGTAGAAAAGGCGTAACCGTTCATTGCATTTCGTTTAAAATACAGATACACGAAATTTTCTACTCTAATATTAGGTGTACAACAATTTGATAGAATGTATTTTGGTCTTGAGGAGTTCCTCAAGGGGGGGAATTGAAAATTTGCCGGAAAAGTGGCCGGAGAGTTGTTGAAAATTTTGATGAATATATAAAAGTTTCTTTTTTAGCAAAATAAAATGAATTCCAAAGTCAAAATTTGATTACTTTTGGGTGCCCCTAATATATATTCAGCCAAATATCACTAACCGGGGCCCTCTGTATAAGAACATATCGCCCAGTTCGGCCTCTAATTGAGATTAGATTAAAAAAAAAACTACTTCGAATTGAAAGTGTCGGGGTTTACCGTCGAAAAGTAGCAATATCGGGTATTATCTGGGAGGACGGTTTGGTATTTATCTGCAGAGTGTAATTTTTGTATTTTTTTTTTTCAGCCCGAATCAGATAGGAAACGGGGACAGGCGGGCAATTCTCGGATTATAGCCGCATAATCCTCTTTCCCCCCCAATCGGGCCTAAGAGGAGAAGTATTTTTATATACTGTATACGTACTAAGTGTGAACGACCGATAGCGCCCTCCTACACTCCTGACACTAACGCGCAATTACACTACAAATAATAATACGCTGAAAGATTGCAAGGGTTTTTTTTTTTTTTACTCCGACACTTTAGAAAAATTTTCTACTACGGATACGGACAAATCGCAAAGAATTTACATTTTCCAGAGCATTTTAGTTCCCCGTTCTTTCTCATATATAAGACCGCCGGAAAGATGGTACAATAGAGCATTATTTTCGATTGAATGAGAGAATGATGACTCGAATTGATACTGCGCGAATTTGGGGATATTGACAGTCCTTGAATTGAATATTAAACGCTTAGAGAATATAAAATTGTAGGACTCACCAAACTGGCGTACGTATTTAGCGGCTTACCTGAAAGAAAACGAAAACAGAAGGTTAGTCGGAGTAGTTTATTTGCCTTCACTTTCAGGCGAAGAATCACAGACGAAGGATAATTTTATTGTAACAATTGAATTTTGTAGGCTCGATATAGTTTTTGAATTGAGGCTTGAAATTGATAATTTAATAAGTAGAAATAATTGCGATCTGTTGTCGTGAGGTATGTGCCACCAAAGTTTATTTTCAATAGGAAGTTCGTACCTCCGAATATTGATCGTACAACTATCCCCGTCCCGATATATTGGGTAATCAACAATTTGATAAGAGGTATTTTTGTGATGAGGATTTTTCCTCAAGGTGGGAATCGAAAATTTGCCGGAAAAGTGAGAGTTGTTGTGATAATATCGGTGAATAAATAGTATGTATTCTAGAGTCAAAATGTCGATTACTCTTGGTGTAAAATGTCGCAAGGGAAGTTAACAAATCACTATTATTCATTTCCCTCTCACGGGTATTTTTCTGTCCCGGCGAGAGGGAAAAACACGCCGCTTTTCATTGCCAATGTTGGCCGCCCAATTAAGATCCCAATCGCGGATAACGCTTTTCCTCTTTCGTTCCCCTCGGTCGGAAACGACACAATTATTTGCTTTAACGAAATTTTTCTTCTCAACCAGTAGTTGGGGCGGATTTAAAATTTATCGCATAGAAAAGTATTGAAGCGGCCGAATTGATCGTTTTTTAAATACTTCTTTTAATCCGGTTAAGCTAAGACTAGAAAGCGCACTAAGCCGTACACCTGTTGCCGTAAGGCGTGATCCAATTATGTCCAGTAGAGCTGTCATAACATTCCGAACGTATTCAGTTTCCCTTTTGCAAAAGCCCCCACAACAGTGAAAGCAACTTTTGCCAATTGCGTACACATCGTCAGACCGGGCGCTTTGGGCGAACGGAATTCAAAAAAAGTTTTATGAGAAATTTCATGTACACACGTTCAAGTGCAGAGACATGCCCTCGTCAGTGCATCGAGTGCATTAAATTAAGTAATATGACACTTTGTAAAAGTGCTACTCTAAAGTGTCGTTTCGGTTTAGCGGATTTGATATCAGGGTCTTAGACGATAAATCCAGCCTTAATTACGTTTAAAATATAAAAGATATTTTCATATCGATATAAAATAAATATTCCTAACAAAGTTCGCCGGGAGAGTTAAGGATGGACCAGCGATGTATAGGGTGACCCAAAATTAACGCAAGATTCGATTATTTTTTAAACATTGTTCAACAATGAAAACACGTTGTTCTATCGTGTAACGCCCCCATTTCTACTGACCGTAAACTATCGGCTGTCAAATGGTTTTTTTTTTTAATAGGTTCACCGACTTTACTGCAGGAATGGTGACAAATTCAAATTTTGCGTTGATTTCGGGACAATACAATAAATGGATTGGTCCATTAAATTGGTACAATAAATGGATTTCCACTTTCATCAACAGGTTTTCTGGCCGAAACTGCCACCGAGAGAAATGAACTTAAACTTAACCGATTACGGGGACAATTCGAAAGTCCGGATACGGAACGGACGTCGGAGTGAAAACTCCGGTAGTTTAAGCGCGTGTTTTCATTATTTTGTAACACTCAACATTACACGAACAATACACAAGTGTATTTATAGCATTAACCTGAACGCAGGTTTGTATCGCCTATTATGTATAACAATTAAATGAATTATTTGTACCTTTAAATAGTCTAGGTTGTACAAAACCTAGACGGGCAGGACATTACGTAGCCTACCTGGGGGATAGCGGCGTTGGGCCGGTTTCTAATTTTAAACCCTTTAATCCTAGCACGACCCAATTTCTAGAAGGATGTAGAAACGAAATTGGGCGCTATGGGCGCGAAAAGGGACAATTTCGGGGTCATGCTCCTTCGATGGCCGAAAAATACGAAATTTTTCCCGCCCCGAAACTACCCTTCTAAAGCTAAGTTGGCCTAGGAAAGTTTCCGAATTGAGCTAAAGAAATTGTTAATATTCGGTTTAATGCCGGAGTTTTTCCACCAAAACTGGTACGAAATTAAATCATTCAAATCGATTAAACCGGGAGTACTTTAGTTTTTATTATAAACAGAAATTCTCAACACAGAATAGAAAATAGATTTATAAAGCGTACATTTTTCATACATTGGGCAGCATTGGGCCGTTTTTAACGTGCTGATCCCCATTTTTGAGATGTACAGTTGTATTGATATAAGAGACTGAGAATAATATGTAAAATCCGGGGAGGAGGGAAAAATCGAATAAATAAATGAGCGAACTTTCGTGATACTTGTCAAGTCTCAGGAGGAATTATGAAGGAAAACATTGCTATAAACAAAACAATCAACTAATTGCATCTTTTACATGTAACGGGTTTCTCCTTCGTACATTTCCCGCAAACAAATTTTTTTTGGAAATGATGCAAGTTTGTGTTGTTTTATCGCCTGCGCTAAATCTTATTTGACATTTTTTCCTGGAGTGTGAATTATTATTGTAACTGCTTGATATTCCTTCTCGTTGGTTTTCCTTTTCCTCTTCAGGAAATTCGAGCTACTCTTTAACAAGCCGTCTGCTAATTGTAAGAGGAAGCGTTGCCTTGATAGCTTCAACCCAGTTGTTTTCTGATCCAGACGAATTGATTCCAGCCAAAATTCAAAATATTGAAAAATGCCCGCACAGGCTGCATCTGTTGCGCTTCGATTTGACGCGCCATTTGGTCTATACTATATCGACGCCAAATTCGGTTTTATTACAGTACGAGATTGTTGAAACCGAACAAATATGTCGGGTTCAGATAAATGAAACCTTTACTCGAGAAGCGTATCTGAGTTTAGAACTAGGGTTCCAGTTGGAGAACTGCCGGAAAATACGTAAATTTCGTACGGGGTCAAATGACCCCTCGTGAATTTTTTTGGTAAAAAATAATCTACGAGAGAAACGGAAAGCGAGAAATTGGACAATCGGATGATATAAGAATTTACAGAAAGTCAAATGACCGACAAAATGTACGAATAAATGTGCGAATTTAAAGTGAATTTTCAAAAGGGGTCATTTGACCCCGCTCGGTACGTTTAGTGTTTTGATGTCTTCGGCATAAAATATCCGGTACGTTTACCGCAAATTTTACAGCCAATTTATCGCTCATAAGTCTTGGAGAAAATGTTCCAGAAAGAGTTGATTCGCGCGGGCATTGTTGGCGAAAAAAAGGACCTTTCAGTTATTCGTGTCATATCCTTTCAAATTGTCCTATAAAGAAGTTACGCATTTTGTTTTTGTCGATACCAAAATTGACGTAGAATATTCTCTAGGTAGAGAAAATTCCACGTCAATTTTGTCGTATTTTTTTTTTTGGTGGGAGTAGGTACCTCCCTCCACCCCCCCCGTCATCATCATCAGCCCGCCTCGGCGTACGAAAGGAAAAGTGTGATGCGCGAAAGGAAAAGCGCGTTACATAAAACCTGTGTGACTCTGCAAAACTTTGTCTCAATACGAGAGAGAGAGAGAGAGCGAGAGAGAGAGAGCGAGAGAGAGAGAGAGAGAGAGCGAGAGAGAGAGGGGGGTAGGTGTTGCCGAATTTGGGTTTAGCCCGTGCTATTAGTAATAGTAGTAGTGGTAGTAGTGCACATGGAGGGAGGGAGGGTGGAAGAGAGGGAGAGAGGGAGCATGTGCGAATGTGTATGTGTGTGTGTAACACGGTGAGATTGAGAGAGCGAGAGAGAGGGAGGGAGGGAGGGAGGGAGGGAGAGGGAGAGAGATAGATAGAGGTGAACGTTCGCTGAGTAGGGCAAGTGTCGGCACAGTGAGAGAGCTAGAGGGGAGGGTCGGGGGGTTGGTGGGCCTCTGACGTCACACCCCTCTATAGCCTTGCCCCACATCCGTTTTGCCGGTTTAGTATCTCGAATTCGCCGTATTTAATCGGTCCCTCGCACCCTCCCTCCCCAATCCCTCCCTCTCCTGACAACGCAAATTGGGAGGGGCTGCCAACCCCTCCAACGCTAATAATACGTAACGCAGAATTGAACAGATATTTGCACACTGCGAAATTTAACAATCACCGCCGGGTACAATAACAACTTTACAATATAGTTTGTACAGCCGGTTGTATCGACCCGTCCATTGTGGAATATTTTCTGTATGAAAAACCTTCGAACCAAATCCAGAGCAACAGGTCCCTTCGTGACGACAATTTATTTCGCCACGAACTTAGGAAGTAAAGAATTCGACACAAATATTCGATTTACAGATTATCAATAAAGTTTATTAGTGTATTTATAAGTATATTATGTACACGAGTATCATCGATTGGAAAAATATCATAGTCGAGCACCCTCAACAGGTATCCGCTCCAATAAACGACACGTAGGAGGGTGAATATTCGATTACTAATAAAGGTTATTATGGATGTATAAAAGTAAAACTTATCGTCGAATTTACTTTTCGTCGAAAAATTCTTCCCGCTGGGGGTAATTTGCCAGGAGACAAGTAGTGATAGTGTAGATTTACGAGTGTCCACGATGAAGAATTATTATACGTAATTAGTTCAGAATTTGAGTTATTAAAGGACTAAAAACCTATAGGGTTCAGAATTACATATAATATACATATGCGATCATTGGGTGGTCTCTTTTAGCGAGACATTCCACGTGAAAAGAAAACGCTCAGCGTTTGTAACAATAACTTTATGTGGTTGATTGTACAAAAATAAAAAAAACAGTCCTCAGTAGCATCCCGCCGCACTACGCGCGCTTAAATATTCGATTATTAACTGAAGAAATTGAGTAATTGTTAAAAATTACTATTTTCTGCTGTAGACCAGAGGCGTACTATTGTAAAGAATATCGGTCTAGCGTTTATGTTTTTATTTATTTATATTTGAATAAATCACTGGATGGCGTCTTTTTCAAGTGGAGCAAGTCAAACCATTCAAACAACCGCCATTGTACCTATCAACTAGTAATAGTTGATTGTACAAAAAAAATAAAGTTCGAGGCGGTAACATAAGACCAAGGTTTACGCAACGAGGATTATTTATATTTATCATTATATGTGTGTCTTTTATGTGTGTTTTTCCCACTTGATGCGTACCAAACCACTCTTCCGTTATCTCGGTAATAACCATCCCCCCCCTCCCCCACCACCGTTTATAACGCATCTCTACTGATAAGGCCACCGGTTATATCTGTCTCATTGACTCAGTCCTCCACCCTCCTCCACCCCTCCTCCTCATGTCCCATATCACACTCTCTTACACACACACACACACACACACACACACACACACACACACACATATACGACTCTTGACCCAATAACGTTGTCCCGGTCATTGACACGGCCCCAGAGGCCCCCCCACCCACCCACCCCCTGCTTCAACCCATCGCACGCACGCACACGCACACGCACGCGGAGCCTGCTCCTTCTTAACAATAATTGCTGCACAAGGACCCTATTAAACCCCACCCCCACCCCTGTACCATCCCCTCTCTCTCTCTCTCAACCCTCTCGCTCTCACTTTCATGCACTCTCCCCGCTGCCCATTGTCCCAACAGCCGGCGCCATCTTTCGGCCTCTTTGGCCAACCTGCGCCTCACTCTCACTCTCACTCTCGCTCTCACTCTCGCTCTCTCAATCTCAGTACGCGGTCCAACTCTCTCTCTCTCTCTCCGCCTAAAGGAGTAGCTTTCACTATCGCCGCGTCGTGTCGCTTCCCTCATCACTTTCGTCGTATACTTCGCCCGAAAAACTGTACAGACCGTTGTTGTCCGAGTTGAGCGCTTCAATAGCAGGACAGCCAGTTGATTGTAAAAACGATATTTGTGAAATTAACAAACAGAAATTGGCAAAAATCAAAACAATCCTCCTTGTAGAAGGCCCCGGTAGCGTGAAAACCCCTGGGGGCCACAACAATTAGTTTAAATTATCGCCATCTTGCGGTCTGCAATTATAAATAAATCATATATACTGACAGCACTAAAACCAATAACACCACAATTCGCTGACCTACAAAGAGAGAGAGAGAGAGAGAGAGAGAGAGTTGTTGCGGTTACCACCCCCAGATGGCAGCATTGTCTAGGAGGCCATCCCTCGCACGGAATTAGGTTTTTTAAGCTTCAATCATCACTATCTCACACTATATATATATATATATATATATATATATATATATATATATATATATATATATAGGGTGTCCCAAAATTAAAGCAAGATTTGAATTTGCCACCATTCTTTCAGTATAGTCGGCAACCCTTATTAAAAAAAAAAAACCATTTGACAGCCGACAGTTTAATGGAGCGTTACGCGATAGAACAACGCGTTTTCATTGTTGAACATTATTTCAAAAGCGATGAAATTTTGGCATCCGCAGTTCGAAAATTTCGTACAGAATACGGTCGTTTAAATAGTGATTTAACTTAACGTCAGACCGGCGGATCAAACGGTGGTGCTGAACACACCGGTCGTCCGAAAAGAAGAATCAACGAAATTAGGCCACATTTATGTAAAAATGGTCGCGGAAAATTTCGACACAACCCTATCCTGTGTACTTTGCGATTCGATAAAAAAAATAACAATTTAAAGAAAAAAAAACTGTGTTTTTTATTTAATTCAAATCTGGCGTTAATTTTGGGACACCCTTCATATACATAAAACGTTAACAACTTTAAGAAGGATGATTGAATTTTGTAGTAGTAAGACGTTTCGGTGGACCTCAATTCGCCCAATTCCCTAGGCCTAGGTACGATTTTAAAATTACGTTTATAAATCGATAATTTGTTCGTTAACGATAATTGTTATCTCTCTCGCCGGTTTGGTCTTTCGCCAGACCGGTTTCGGCCGCTCGCCGTCTTCAGTAGCGGTGTCAGTCCTCACACTGCACTGTCACTGTGTCACTTGTACTGTGGTGTTTGTCAGTTTGTATACATCCATCCAACATCCAAAGTGGCGACAGTGATGACTGACACGGCGCTACTGAAGATGGCGAGCGGCCGAAACCGGTCTGGCGAAAGACAGGAACACCACAAACTATGCGGTATTCCAACTACTCGCTGACCACAAAACAGGTACGTTAAAATAATTGTTACATAACGATTTAGTGACGTCGTCTCCCTTCTGTACTTTAATCTTCTTCCGTCCAAGTGCGATCTCCTCCCCACCCCCCACCCCCCACGCAAAGTAATTCGGTTACTTTGGATTTATGGACTGATCCTTGCAGTCTCGAATCCATATCTTCGACATCGGTGACGTTTACCGATAATCGATTTCATCGGCTTATCTGTATAAGAAAACTGTTTTTCAATCGTCGTAACGCTGTTCCCTCCCCTTCATTTCTGTACAAATATTGATCCGCAACGTCGTTTCGTAAATTTATCAACGCGTTTTTCGTCTTGAGAACTTCCAGGAAGTGTTTACACGTCCCATCTGCGTATGAAATCCCGTATCGCGAAAAATCGTTTAAATTAATCGATATAACACTATCACCGGCGATTTCCAGACTATTCCAATTACTCTCATTTTGGGGCGGAAAGCGGTTTTCACGGAAGTTTTTTCGGAAGGAAATGAATATTCCTATCGAAACTCCTCATTAAATCGTTCGAATATGGAACGATTTTATTGTTTCCAATACTAAAATCACTCTATATTGTACTATAGTTATTCATATATTAGTGCACACATAACGTATTAATATACAATTCAATTTCACAAACAATACATCCAATGAATGTAAATTTAAGGACGTGAATGGTAAATAAACTAAGAATTATTCCTTTCAAATATTTTTATTATATTTTCGTGGATAAATTCAAAATAAATGTATTTTTAAAATTTGTAATTTTGTTAAAAAAAGTCTTTCGTTACTGTCATGGCGTTTTATGTAGTCATATTGTTCACGATCGTGATTATTTAGGCCGAATTTTGTAGGACTGGTTTATTATGTTTTTATAATAGATAATCGTTCGGATGATTTTACTCTATGTTGTTGTCCACTGTTTTAATGCGAGTTCGATCCAAAAAAATAATAATATAAATTTCTATTAGAACATAAAATAAAAAACCGAACGATAATCTTATCAGTTGGACCGAATTGATCCCGTGGTCTTATAACGGCGCTTGCGATGCCGTCCCGCACAACAGTCGGGTCGTGCGGCTCTGCATCGTACGAAAATCACGGCGCTGCACAAAACCAAACTGTGTTAGCAGCGGAAGGAGCGATTTACTTAGAGACCGCCCAAAAGGTTTTCCTTTTTTACCTGCTGCGACAATTGCGACTAAACGTGGAAATTCACCAATTTTCGCGGTTTTCCTCGTTTTTCAGGTGAACAACTCCTGTCTACAATACGGCCGACTGTGCCGAGTCGTTGTTCAATAGCGCCAGTCTAAAAAATGACAATTCTACAGCGTACAGTCCGATGAAAATAATAAGTGAAAATTCTATTCGAAACTCTTACACTCGGAACGAAACTTTAAAACGGGGACAATCTTCATATCGCGACTATGTAATGTTTTTTGTTGCATTCACTTGATTTCAATATTAAAATTATTCTACTTTGTAAACTGTAGTTATTCATATATTAATGTACGCGTTATGCGTACAGACGCGTTGAGATACTATTCAATTGAAGAAGTGCATTAAATAAGGAGGTCAATGAAACCAGTCGGGGTTTAGCGTAACAATTTCTCAACAATCATTGTACGTACAATTTTTTACAATAAAGTCAGTCCCTTTTATTATTTTTATTTCATTAAACGG
Source organism: Lethocerus indicus (assembly GCA_019843655.1). Taxonomy (NCBI): domain Eukaryota; kingdom Metazoa; phylum Arthropoda; class Insecta; order Hemiptera; family Belostomatidae; genus Lethocerus; species Lethocerus indicus. The sequence goes on from JACDQD010000003.1 coordinate 2,397,749, forward strand.
AGAATACAACCGGGGGAAAGGGGGGTGAGGGGAGGGGGTTATTCTGGTTGAATGCGAGCGAGGGATGATGAGGGGGCGCTATTGAGGGGTTCAGGTTGGTGTACGGCCTTGACCTTGCATCTCCCCACCCCCCCTCCCTCTCGCTGTTCCCGTTATCCGGGCCCACGTTCAATAACCGGGAGAGGGAGAGGGGCGGGTTGGGGTGGTACAGCCGCGCGGTACGGGCCGCCGCTACAACGGTGGGAGGTTTTTCGGCTTCAACCGATCTAAGCCGCAATTTGATTGGCGGACGCCAACCCTAAGGGTACCGGGGAGGGTGGGGGTTTGAAGGGGCCCGGCCAATGGGAGGCCACTTTACATTCGCCCACCAACCAGACCGCATCCGCCCTGCGTTTCTTCGCCCAAACACCCACTCGCTTCATTCAAAATGTCCAACCTTCTCACCCACACCCCCAACTCATCCACCATTGTGTAATAAAAGGGAAATATATTTTGTTCAAAGTATTAAAAGGACGATCATTCAACGTGTTTTCAGCGATTCCCGCCGGTGTTGAAACGGACGTAGAAACGAACGATTAACGCGTTGAGTGCCACGAGATTTTGTAAGGAAATTCCACCCCACCCCCCCAACGATGTTTGGCGGAAATGTTTTACGTTTATATTCACTCACTCCTCTATGACGATTCTTGGCCGAGAGCGGACGAAAATCATTCCTCAGCCTTCAGAATTTCAGCCGAAGAGTCCGAAAGTGATATCGGCGAAGTTATTTTTGCTAAAAGGCTGCGTCGAGTGACCATTTTATGTTCATCGGAAGAAGAGGAAGATTGGAGTTATCCGAGGGGAAATCGGTCAAAAATTCGCCTCTCATTCCGGACTTATAATCGAAGATTTAAATCTAAGGTCGGATGTAGCGGTAGAAATAAAAATTAAGCGGACATTAAATAAATTTTAGATAACAACTTAAAACATTGTAAATTTTTTAATTATATATCGTATTTTAACACGTCATTGGTGACTGACGCGGCACTCAACGTGTTAAGCTTTATCCAGGAAATGTCCAGGATTCGTTCAATAAACTGTATCGAGGACGATTCGGAGGACTTTCGATCGAAATCTTTTGGAATTTTCCCCGCGGAGGATCCGGCAATAAACCTTTTTTTGTCATCGACTAAACTCACAATTTATTGCGCATTGATCGAACATCACGGCGGCCAACGTCAACGGCTCAGAACGGGTATTTCTCTCTCGAAAAAAAATTCTTTCCGATTTCGAAATAATTACGTTCAAACAGAGCGCACACGGGCAACAGGTTGTTTTCGGTATAATATTATAACGTTTCGAATTCGTTAATATCCGTTTCATTAATAGAGATTTCATTGTTCGTTGAGAAACGGAAAGGTTTTTCCGGTTGATTTCTTGAATAATTTCCTCCTCTGCGGGCGAAATTGAAATGAAAATTTCAAAACCCCACTATTCGACCTGTTGACCGGGAAATTCCCCTTTTTAATTACGCAGCATATAACGTGCGCAAGGTCCTCTCACTGTAGGACGTGTCAGTACGTCGTCGCGCCCGGAGAACGTAATTTCGTATTATTATATATAATTTTTTTTTATTTACGATTAAAATAAATGAAATAGACTATACAGCGAACAATACTGATTTTCTCCGCGTCTTAAATTCACGTCTAAAATGTATCGATGACTCTGTTGTACGAGTGGTGCTGGTTTAATGGATAGTTTAAGCCGCACTTCGGGTTTAAATAAAAATGAAAATTCCGTAGCAACTTATGAGCACAGTTCGACCGCAATGGCGGCAACGAATGTTCCTCATGAAGAGTTGGACGGGGACGGGGATGGTGGGGGGGATTTTAGTATTAAAAGTTATGTATTATGTCTATTATTACGTTGATATACTATAAAATTTACAAATGATGATATTACAATGATATATAGCGGTACTGTTTTAGAATGTAATATTGATCATTGATAATATGGAAAGTGTAAGGGAGGTAGGGCGAGGGTGGGGGTTGAAGACGCGCCTCTGCCCTTCAACCAGCACACGTGGGGTCGGTCGGTTGTGAATGGTGGGCCCCGGTTGGGGTTGGGGTGGTGCGTCCTTGAGCCCTGCACAGTGAGGAACACGTGGGGTTGAAAGCCGCCCCGGTGGGGGGGGGGGGGGGGCGCGAAGGGTGGCGCTATCTAGTAGCCGGCACCAGTGTCAAGGTCCGCCCCGAAACGTCGATGTGAGTGGCGCGGGGCCGCCGCAAGAGCGAGCCACCTTCCGGTACCGCCCCCCCCCCCAAATCATCCCCCTCATACACATTTCTTCTCCTTTAACACTAGCTAATCTCCCGTGAAATTACCCATTTCAGGAAAAATTACAACCCTTATACTGTTTTCCTACAACTTGTTCCGACATTCATCCATTTTTTATCCTCGAACATATTTTTTTTCAAACCTTATACATATCCCTACGTTATGCGTTAATCCTGGTGTTAATGCTGTGTGTGTGTGTGTGAGTGTTCACACTTTCAGTAGTTAAGGCCAACCCCCCCCACCCTCGTGTGGCACAAATTTTGAGAGGGAAGTTTCCCTTCTGAACGAAAGTTCAGAATTATGTGCCAAACTTTCTCAAACGCCAACCAGAACGGAGAATCAACATTAAAAAATACGTATATACGTATTTATATTGGGTGGAGGGACATTCCACAGTGATACGGCACAAAAGTCCGCTTCGGTGCGAACCGTTGGAATTTTTTTTTTGCCCCGTTTATAATTGCTTAGTCGGGGAATTTAATGACGCAAAATGCGCTCGATATTGAGAGAGAGAGAGTGAACCCGCGAACCGGTTCACCCGGGGGGGGTACAATGCACCCGGTCGAATTCCCTTGTACCCAAAATACAAGGTATTGAATAGTCGATACCGAGATGAAGGAACGGCGGAAAACCTGTACGATTATCGGCAAATATAAGGACCGGGAATACTCGAATTTTGTACGTTGAAAACCGCCTCGGGTACCGAAAAAACGCTCGATGTACCCCTCGTGTACATCGCGCAATATTCCGCGATTCGTGGTCGGGACTTTGCGCGTGGGACCCCGCGTACGGTTCGGTTCACATCAATCGAATTTCGCCGTAATCGTACGGCCGTACTTGCGCAAGTTGCGAACAAGACGTCTCCCAGCTCGCGCTAACGGAGTTTCAATCAAATAAAAATCCTTTCTGTTCGGGGACATACTATTTTTTCTGCCAATTTACTTCTGCAACTACGTTCGTCTTAACGGAATCAATCGTCCTGCGTTGTAGCCGGGGAAAGAGTCGAACCGTTGAAACGTAGCGTGTAACACTCCGGGGGTGAAATAGATTCTGCAGTAAATTGCTCGGCTCGTAAATATACGGGCCACTCCTTCATCCCCCTCTAAACTGTTACACGATAAAGGGTTTAGAAACTGTTGAATGAGATTGGAGGCCGGGCGAGGGAGAGAGAGCGGCTTGTGCGGCCATCTAGCGGCCGGCGACGGCAACGCGCACCGCCCGACAGTTCGCACCAGTCGCCGCGAGGTGGCGTTGCCGGGCACAATCGCATTTTACTGTTAAACGTCCGATCATTTAAAATTAACAGTACGACCGAGAGATTTACCTCCGCTTTAAAATCCCATTCACGAATTGCTCGCGCCCGGAGTTCCGTGATCAATAGGCGTACCGTGGGCCGATCTGTTGAATGAAACGGGAAAACCGATTCGGGGCGTGCAATGTAACGAAAAATGTGACGAAATTGTTCGACACTACGATTCTAATAACAGATATATACTTTCGAAGAATTCACCCATCGAATGCACTCCCGTTCCGGCCATTACACTGTCACTAATCCTAAGTTACTGACGGAATGCTACTGACGGGGTAGTTTCAGGTCATAATAATTCGTTCTGAGCGTACGCATCAGTCATTCTTCCAACTGCAGTATCTCAATTTCCTCAACACGGGCCCGGATAAAAATAAATACGAGCCCCAAAGTCATTGCTGGCTTTCTTCGCTAGATTGGAGATCGGAGCGTTATTTGTATTTATTGCGCACGTTTACATCTTCAAACCTGTATATGGAGGGTATTCTGAAATGTTTATTACACGCCCCAAAAAATGCCCGAAACAAGGGGTGCAAACACGCAAAGATGAGAAGAATACGCAATTATTTAGTTGCCAACCCGATATTGCCAGGATCGATACAGATTTTATAAAACTTAAACCCGTAATTGTAGCAAAATGATTTATTGGAACGAAGTAAAAAGACAATACGCTGAGGGTGAGGAAGCTTGGTGGGGGGGGAGGAAACGTCTATAAATCATCAGTAGTGTAGTGCGGAGTTGTCGTTTTTTTTATTTTCTGTTTAAGTCCTAGCCGCAAGTCAGGTTCAATGCAATCCTCCGGGCGCACGCAACACGCACATTGAGAGAGGGAGAGAGAGAGAGGGGATGGAGGGAGGGCAGCGGTGAAGAGGGAGAGAGGGAGGGAGGGAGAGAGGGAGAGAGGGAGGGAGAGAGGGAGGGCTCCCCCAGCAATGGCGCCAATGCACCTCCTCGGGTCAATAACTCTTCAACACAACCCCCCCAGTGGTGAGAGAGCGAGAGGGAGGGAGAAACACAGAGAGGGAGAGAGCACTGAGAGAGAGAGAGAGGGAGAGAGAGAGAGAGAGAGCAAGAGGGAGAGCGTAGGAGGGGGAGAGTGGCAGAGGGAGGGAGGGAGGGAGGGAAAGGGGTGGCATCCGGGCACGAACACCAGAGCTTTTAAACTTTCAAACTACCCGTCGGCATTTAATTCAATTTGGCTTTGTACAGAAATTGTTTGTTTTTTTCTCATTTGCATTTATGAAAAAGCGAAACTGAGTACAGAGATAGTATTATTTATTTCGTTGAAAATAAAAACGTAACAGAATCCAAGTTGGTCACTGACAGATAAATTAGCAGTACGACTATTTCATTTCATCGGGACATTTAAATTACGTCACATTACGGCACTATCTGTTGAATATAAATTAACAAAACAGTAGACGTTATAGCGCATATTATTTTATTATGGCAGTCGTAGACACAATCTCAAATTACGCACTGACAAACAACAAAACAATTAGTATTTTCACAATATTACACATATCATCGGGTCATTTATATTCTGATACATTTAAATATGGATATACAAAGATGAAATATGGTGTATTGTTCAGGATTGTGGAGGATTTTAGGACAGAGTTGAATATTTCTCCCTCTCTCTCTCTCTCTCTCTATTTGAATTCTCGAGCGGATTGTGTGGGATGAGGGCGGTGGGGGTTGGGGTTGGGGTGGGGATGAGGAGGAGGAGGAGGAGGAGGGATGGAGGGGGTCAAGGTCGGTCCTCAGCCATCGACCCCTCTCATCCCCCGGGAACTAGCCCACCATCCAGCACCGGGTTCAAGGACATACGCCGCGCTCCCTCTCTCTCTCCCCCTACCCCTCTCCCCCTACTTCCCTCCAGCCTCTCCCTCTCCCTCTCATTCGCTCCCTCTATCACAACCCCTCCTGCCACACTCCCGCACCCACGCATTTCACCACAGCCAGACGATAGAGGTAAAATAGAACCGAGAGGGGGATGAATGGGTAAGGGGATGAATCGCTTTCACCAACCAGGCAATATATTCGGTTGACGACTAAGCAATTGCGGAATTCACCCTAGTGCCGTCGTACATATTTTTTGAGTACGTCAACACAGTTTGCACAGATAAGCCGTAGACGGTTTTGAATGCACGTATAAGATACATTCGGCTTGTACAATTTCCCTTGTCGAACTATGTCGATCCGAATCGATAATGGCCATTTATTCGGTCATAATCGACCTCCACTGGACGTCCGGGGATATCAAAGAGGATATCCGTACTTAAAAATATGTACAACGCCACTTGTTGGTGAAATACGCGATTACTTAGTTCATTCTACCTGGCATGTTTGAATTTATGAGAAGATTCTTAAACATTACTTATCAACTAATTTATTCCTCTCCATCGCGGGCTCATTCTTTCCTATATTGTCTTCTTTATCTTATTCTATTCAACAATATCATTTTATATATCCGCGGGGGAACAAATTGTACTAAGTTTAGAAAACCTGTCGCCGGGCGATATTGGGAGAAAAACTTTCCCAGTTCTAGCGAGAAATAACGAACTGAAATGAACAATAAATATGCCAGCCAGTTCAGTAGGCATTGTTTTAGTGGTGGACACAGTGGTTTCAACCCCCCCCCCATCTCACAACCCCCCAAAAAAAATGAATTTTCGCCGCGAAAAAATTAATTCGTCGTCCGACCCCTTTGTGCCGAATCATCCCTTTAAATTTTCCCTCGCGTTTCCCCACGCGTAAGTCAGTGAGAGGGAGGGAGGGAGGGAGGAAAATTGCCGGAATTTCGCGGGGGTGGGGTGGGGTGGGGGAGGGCCCTTTCCCTTTCGTCGTAATACGGCCAGAGGGGCAGAAACCAGTCCCCCGCTTTATTACCCAAGAAAAGCGTTCGTAATCGCTCGCAAACTTACACAAGGAACTACTTGGGACATTTTCAGAATTTTCAGATTACCCCCCCCCCTCCCTCCTTCAGGGAAAGCACACAACCTTTCGGAGCGGTTACATTTTCACGAAGTTTATTCGACTGTAATCAGTCGATTACTAGTTATACAGTGCCCTATATCACCAGCCAATCAACGATAGTGCTAACTTAATACTAAGGGATACTTGTGAAGAAGGGATAATTTATTATTGCAAGTATTTATACAGGGAAGAGGCTTCGTCTAGATATTTTAGGTAAATCTAGGCTCTGTTAGAGACACATATCAGGAGGGGCGATTAGGGGTGGTCAGCTTTCAGTTAGGCTTTTCTGAACTCCCAGTGATCCCCAATCTCAAGGTCCCAGGGCCTAAGCTCGGCCCATGGGCACTTGAATGTAACGACACGTAAGTAAACGGACGTAATGGGCGCGTTTTTAAGTTTTACAAAAACGTTTTTTTGGGGCGAAAAAATCTTGATACGCGCCGCCAACATAACGCGAGAACGTCACGACACATAACCCCCCCCCCCGTCTACTTAAACGGGCTCGTTGTTTCCCCCACGCCGGGGGCTATTTTTATATTAACTATTTTTAAAATCTGTAAAATCGGCCGATCGCCACAGAACTGATATGGGGCATGAGACGTTTCCGTTCGATATTTAAAAAAAGGGAGTTACTAATTTTTATTTGGGGGGGAAAAACGTCGTTCACCCCTTGTTGTGTTTTTACATTTTGTATTTTTTTTTGCTGTGATCGTTAATCGAAAAACTCGCGTGGAAAATAATAAGAACAATCGTCAGTAGAACTAACAATGAATTAGTGTAATTTCTGAAATAACAAACTGATTAATAGAACAATCGTTCAGTTTGCAAATTGTATGACCTACCTATATTATATTGTGTATTATAGATTAATCTGTAACTAATAATTTTCCTCCAATTATTACAAATGAAATTAAAATCCGCTACACCCGTTAGAATCCTTAATGATCTAACACTCAAGAATCAATTCCGCCTTCTAAAATAAATATAAAAGTTACATTACTTTAGTGCCTACTACATATAAACTGCGTTATACTATCCATTAGCATATTCAGAAGTTATCATAAATTGGTTCATAACATAAAACTGTACTTAATACATTTTGTACTAATATTGTTACAGTATTAGTACAGTAGGTTTGTTTCACCCCTTATTGTGTTTTTACATTTTGTTTGTTTTCTTTTGCTCCGATTGTTAATCGAAAAACGTGCGTGGAAAATAGTAAGAACAATCGTCAGTAGAACTAACAACTAATTAGTGCAACTTCTGAAATAACAAACTGATCAATAGAACAATCGTTCATATTGAAAATTGTACGACCTACCCTATATTGCATTGTGTATTAAAGATTAATCTGTAATTAATCTAGTCGTCAAATTTTCCTCCAATTACTACAAATAACACTCAGGAATCAATTCTGCCTTCTAAAATAAATCTAAAAGTTACAATATTTTAGTGCCTACTACATATAAACTGCATTAAGTAATTGCTTTATAACATAAAACTGTATTTAATACATTCTTATCGTATTAGTACAGTGGGCTGGGTTCAATTGTGTTTTAATATTTTTAATGTATTTGATTTTTACAAACTGTAGGGGAATGTATCAGGGGAACGTGTGAAGGAGTAGGAGGCGGCGTACCTGTAGTTGGGGAAACACCCCGCGTGACCAGAGTTTCCACGGTTTTCTTTCTCCGGACGGAGTTGTATTAATTCGGATGGGAAAATTGTGGCCGGCGGAAAGCCCGGGGGGGGGGGTGGGGTTTTCCTCCCCAACGGCGGCGGTTGTACAAGTGTTGGAGGGAGGGTTGTGCGTTAGGGGGTTGCCATGGGTACGGGGGTGCAGGGGGTGTGCTGGAGGCGCGGCTGAGGCCGCCAACGGGGGTGAGGAGCTTCTTCAGCGGCCCTCACGGCCCGCTCCCTCCTTCCCTTCCTCGGAGGATATACAAATCGATAATACCGCCCCGACAACTCCTCCCCCCACAGACTGAACAAAACGGCCGGACACAACTAGAGAATGACCGAGATTTAATATCCCTGCACGTCTACAGATGTTTCGAAAAGAAAGCCCGGATAAACAGCGGCCGCCATTTCGGGGCTCTCAAATTTTCGAAATAATGGGTTGGCAACTAAGTAATTGCGGAATTCAACAACAAGTGGCGTTGTACACATTCTTCGATAAGTCATTATTTGGCCCTTTCTGAAACGTTCTGTATCAAAATTACATCGAAGTGAGAGTTACCGTCACATTTCGCTTTTTTTAATTACAGTCTCATAAAAAGGTCGGGGGAATTTTTCATTAAAAGATGTGGAGGTCGATGATGACCGAATAAAGGCAATTATTGATTCAGTTAGCCATAGTTCAACATTGCAGAGAAGCAATGAATGTATCTTATACGTGCATTCAAAACCATCTACGCCCTATCTGTGCAAAGATACTTGACGTACTTAAAGATATGTACAACGCCGTTTATTAGTGAATTCCGCAATTACTCACTTGTCAACCAAATATTACAATATTCTGAAAAAAAATATGTCTTCCGAAACATGTCTCCTTTCGTTCGACAATGTTTCTCTTAACGATGTTTCCTCGGAGAAAGTCTTTTTCTACAACGTCTCTTTCGACAACGTTCCATTCAAGGATATCTCCGGAAATGTCCTTTTCCTCAATATTTCTTTCAAACAACGTGTCTGGACGTTGTGGAAATAAAACGTTTGAGGAAATAAAGATTGGGAATTGGAACCGGTACAGGAGTAATTGAATTATTCGGTTTGATGCCTTAGAACTCTGTAAAACGTAGACTGAAATTATTGCGTTCCCAACAATATACAGGAGTGTCGTTTTCTCAATGAAAAGATTGAGGCTTTATTTTCAAGATTTTTGTTGTATTTAGTCGGCCAACTGACTTGTAAACCTTCGACGGGCGATACATTACTGTATGTTATAATCGTGCAGGGGGTAAGTTATATTGGCTGGTCCGGGGGTGAGTATATATATACCACCCCCGTAGAGGGGTACACTGGCGCCGACTGTCTAGAGTTGGCATCTACGCATTGGCAGTGCACACCACCGAGGGGGGGACGGACACCCTCGATCGATGATGCAGCCCCTATTGGTGTGTGTGTGTGTGTGTGTGTGTGTGTGTGTGTGTATTGTGGGGGTGGAAGTAAGGTCGAAACTAAGCCTACCGCTAACCCCGTTACTTCGTATTCAAGTCAACCGGGTTGAGGAGCGTCCTGGGGCCATCGACTTTCAAGAAGGCCCCACAACCGCCTCCCTAAGACTCTTGGGGCATAACACACGATTGGAAGCCAGAGAGTTTATTTTAACAATTCACCAATAACGATTAAAATAGAGGGTGTGTGTATTGTGGGGTGGAAGTAAGGTCGAAACTAAGCCTACCGCTAACCCCGTTACTTCGTATTCAAGTCAACCGGGTTGAGGAGCGTCCTGGGGCCATCGACTTTCAAGAAGGCACCACCACCGCCTCCCTAAGACTCTTGGGGCATAACACACGATTGGAAGCCAGAGAGTTTATTTTAACAATTCACCAATAACGATTAAAATAGAGGGTGTGTGTATTGTGGGGGTGGAAGTAAGGTCGAAACTAAGCCCTACCGCTAACCCCGTTACTTCGTATTCAAGTCAACCGGGTTGAGGAGCGTCCTGGGGCCATCGACTTTCAAGAAGGCCCCACAACCGCGTCCCTAAGACTCTTGGGGGTTGAAAGGCAGAGTTTATTTTAATAATTCACCAATAACGATTAAAATAGAGGGTGTGTGTATTGTGGGGGTGGAAGTAAGGTCGAAACTAAGCCCTACCGCTAACCCCGTTACTTCGTATTTAAGTCAACCGGGTTGAGGAGCGTCCTGGGGCCATCGACTTTCAAGAAGGCCCCACAACCGCGTCCCTAAGACTCTTGGGGGTTGAAAGGCAGAGTTTATTTTAATAATTCACCAATAACGATTACACTGGAGGAAATTGGAGGAAAAATTCGACAAACACAGGCCGCTTTTATCAAACACTGGGTTCGGGTTTAGTTGCCCTAATTAGAAATATAAACTTATCACAACTGCACTTTTAGAAGGAAAGCAGTTTGTTCCTAAACAAATTATAGCGCACCGAATTCTAGAGACTATAATTCCAGTTCTGAAATGGAATTCCCCACCTACAGTGTCCCCAAATAGAGGCGGCAGGATGTCCATATAGGATGAGACAAGGTTCCAGGAAATGGGAGTCGTCCTTTTTAGGGCAGGAAAATGCCGGCGTGACTTTGAACCCGCAGTCGTTCAATTCTTAATACCGGCGATGAGTTGAATTTTCGCACAATCAAAACCATGACTGATTTTAATTCCGAACCAGTTTTCGCGAATGTCCAGGATGTCCATAAATGACGGGAGGGGAATTCGTCCTTGAATCCGGGCATAGGTCAATTCCTAAACCCAAAAATTCGACCAATTTTCCTGCAATTGTTGTTGCTGCCGCAAATTCTATTTTCCGTCCTGGAGATTTTTAAATAGGAATTCCGGTCTAGTGTTCACTGATAGGACGAGAAAAGTGTCCTGGAAAAGGATTCATCCTTAGGAAGATCCGTAGGTGGGGGGGAGGACAATTATAACAAACATTTTCGTTTAATTGTATATAATCACGAGCAATTATTTGATGACAAAAATTACTACTGCGATTGTACTAAATTTATGGGCGACCATAAATAATAATTTAAAATACCTGTCTGTACAGTGAATCACTGAATTCCTCGTCCACACGCGTTACGTCTAAAAATTTTACTTTCGCGTTTAAACCGCCGGACGGAGTGAAGGAAAGCGGCGATGAAAAAACAATAAAAACGATAATTAGCTCTGGACATAAAAATAAATGTAGAGTGAGAACAAGGCCGAGGATATGAGCCGGTGCCCTTGGATCGCCCATGATCGAGACCAGACACGCCATTTTGACTGTTACCTTTTGGACGATCGAAAACAACATAATATTTTATCTTCGCTCAATAAAATAAACAGCGTCAGGCCTGTAATTTATCCCGAGAACTTTCCTGGGCATTGAGAATTCCCGTGGGATAATTTCCGCGAGAAACCATCAACTCAACTCTGATTTAAGTTGTTAACTGCACCAGAAGTGTGAACAGTATCTTTTGAACGTCTTCAGTAGCTAGGAAATTACTAAATACTTTCTTTTAATAAAGGATATCGGGCACGAGACATTTATGTACTAGTCTGAAATAGACTTGTATTGTTCACACTGTTGTTATGGTATTAGGGAAAGTTGCACAATAAAACCGAGAGAACTTAAATTTTACTCAACGTCGAGGCGGCGTAGGTTTACTACACAGAAGTAGGAAGTTGTGTTACCCGCGACTACTGAAGACGGCGGACGGCCGAAACCGGTCCGGTCCAATTTAGCCTCCTTGACAACGGGGGGAAAAAAGTGCGAACGACAAAATACACGAATATGACACGAAAATATATATTCCAGGCTATTTTAACCCCAAACCCACCCAAACGGTGTCTATCTTTGGACTCGACCTCAGCGATAACGTTCCCTTCCTTTTTTTCTCCCTCCCGCTCTCCTCCCTTGCCTAGGAACGAAAATAAAACGCGGAGTTATCTAACAAACCAAAAAAAAAAAAGAAGAAATAAATATCAAGTTTGAATCAATAACACTTGGACAGTTGTCCGATCGCGCGGTCGAAGGCCGAAGTTGTTAACACGAGAGAAAAATTAAAAAACCGTTTATATTTTTATGGTCAAAATACACCATATTTTTATGGTTTTTACTGGCCGCTATTGAACTGTCGGGGTAGTAGAATAGATGTATAGATTTAAGGAAATATTAGGTGTACACAAAAGTAATCAACAAAGAAGTATTTGGGTCTTGAGGAGTTCTTCAAGAGGGGAATAGAAAATTTGCCGAAAAATTTTTTTGGCGGAGAATTGTCGATAATATTGTTGAATATATAGTGGATTAATAATTAAAGTTTCTTTTTTAGCGAAATAAAATGAATTCCAAAGTCAAAATGTTGATTACTTTTGGGTACCCCTAATACATTTTTACAAGTCAATTACAAGCTAAAATTGTATCAGTATTTGTTAGAACCGGAGGAAATTTTCAATTTCATTGACGAACGTTATATTTATACTGAAATCAAATAGCGCAATTCGTTAGAAGACATAATTCGAAAATAATTTACATTATTGGGTACGCAACGCGATATAAATTAAGGAGTAACTGAAGTGGAATTCCGGTCACCTGCTACTGGGGGCCGGCCAAGTCTACCACAACAATATTCCCGACAATGTCGTTTTCTCGGATCAGAGTTTTTCAAACAGTTTTTTCAATTAAAATTTGTATTATATTTAATACGACAGAGCGATGAGATTACACTAGCGTACTTTCGGTCGGAGAATCCGCCCTCTCAACAATCCGCACTAATCCAGAGATTCCTACAGAGATATACTGGAGTCACTTTTACCAGAAGTTTAGAATTGGTTGGAATTCGGGGACAACAGATAGGCGGGAAGAAAGATATTGTTACTGGAATAGTTTTTTTTTACCAAACGTAAAGTTTAATTCAACTTTCTTTATATATATATATCCTTCAATAATTCAAGAATTACATTTTGAGTAAGGGTTTTTAAATTTTTCAAGATTCATCATATTACTAAGGGAATTGCCCAGGGTATCTGCACTGTTTTTGGGAACAATTTTAGCCCCACCTCGGACGTATTTCAGACAAAGTTCTCCTCAACGGTAATATCGTCGATATCCCTCGACGTTACAACCCCCCCAAGACGTCCGGTCACGAGAGCCTTCGTGGTAAGGGAATAGACCCGGGCCGAATGAATGTAAATACAACGGGGGTTGGTCGGCAATGAGCATTATTTTCGTTCACGAAAAACGGGGTTTTTTTTGTTTTTTTTTATTTCGGGGTTGGTTTCGGGTCGGGGGGGTGGTTTTTAATCTTCCAACTGCCAGTCAAATCTTGCCGCTGCCAAAGTCGCGGCCGAAAGTTTCCTCTTATACGACGTTTCCTGTTCAAGTTCAGCGCTAGCGGCACGCACTGTTACACTGGAGGATACCTCGAAGGAAGGAATAAATGTAGCCGAATACAGTTGAATAATAAATGTGTGTATCAATTCAAAAAACTTTCGCTCACCACGCTCAAAAAACCTCCGAGCTCGGAAGTCGGATTGACGACCGGGATACGGAAAGTATCGAAAGTTTTATGAAAATCCGTTACGAAAAACGAAATTCGGCCGCGTCCACGCTCCGCGGACCATCGATAACACAATTGGAAAGGTCCATGAATATGCAAAACGGGAAAGACCGCCATCTGTAGAATAACCGTTGGTCGGTCGGTGTCGGCCCATTCAAATCGGACAGCTCCGTCGACGTTTTTCCACACGACGACTTCCGTTTTTCCGCGACGTTTATCCTTCGGCAAGCTGCGGATATTCATCCGGGTTTTCCTCGATTCGGTTCCGCCGTCCCGCCTGTTGTTAATTTTGTGTGAAAAAAAAGGCGTACCGGAGTTGGTACGAATTTCGCCGCTGTGGAACAGTTCCGAGTACAATTCGAAGTACAAAATATCCATCCGGTTTTTCCCCATAGAGAAGCCGACCGGCGATTTTGATGGCACTTTTGATTTGTTTACGGGCTAAAAAAGGAGAAATGTCGGCCATTTTATGAACTTTGGAGGAACTGGAATTTCATAATTTCCTCATCTACCGGGCAGAATTCTCCGATATTTGAACCCAGCAGAAATATGTCTCGTGGACGTTCACGATGCTTTCAATACGTATTCGCAGATTGTTTGTCTGTTGAGGTAATTTTTTCTTTTATTGTTCTCATATGATACTCAATTTTGGTCGGTATGCACCGAGAGTTCAGCTCTTAAGACTGCCTCCCATGGAATCCTAGCTAATCCCTCATTCCCCAATTCCGGTGTATTATTATTACGCATAATATCGGATAGTATAGAGTTTCTTTTCGGTTTGACACAAGCGAAAGGGCTGTACTACAATCAGAGAGTTTCAGTGCAACTTTCGTTTGAATGTCCGATGAAACCTCGTCACCTTCACTCGGTGTTGGGCGCTACACTTGCCGTACACTTTATTATTACTGTGTCGGTGTTTCACAGGGTAGGGGGGGGCGGCCTCAGGAATTGGACAGAACGTAGAGAGTGATAAACAGGAGAAAGTTTCCTCCCCGCCTGCCCGCGGACCGGGGTGGGGGTGCTTTCACCTTATCGCCCCACAATGGGCTTTTATCTGGCCCCGGTACGCGATAAAAAAAAAAAATTGGGTAGACGCCCGTTGGATACGACCTGGGCGCCATATAATAGGAATTCCAATTCCTATTCGAGACAGAGGACGCTACTGGAGGTGGCGAGAAGCCGGAATACAAAGTGAGACCACGACCAGCCGATTAAAATTGTCAACTTCGATTAGGTGAAATAGAACTCAGGACCCTGACGAAGGGACAAAGGTTTTGAAACGTCGGCTGTTTCGACGCTTCCGACGTTTCGGCCCTCGTACCTTCGAGAAATCTTTAATGGGAGCAACCGTAATGCAATGAAACTAACCGTCTATGCAATTACTTAACTGCCTGGCTATGCAATTGATGATGTTGTTGTGGTTTTTGCACGTTCGTTTCTCCTCATTAACGGGGTTTCTCCGCTGAAAACAACTTACGGCCCGAATCGAAAGTCGTTTCATCGTTGGTATAATGTATTTCGGTTATGGCAGATGTTATAACGCGACCGAGAGAGAGAGAGAGAGAGAGAGAGAGAGAGAGAGAGAGAGAGAGAGAGAGAGAGAGAGAGAGAGAGAGAGAGAGAGAGAGAGAGAGAGAGGACAGGTGGTGGTGGTGGTTGTGGTGACCGCCAGCACTCGTTATTATTGTAATGAGGCCGTAACGCGGCCACGTAACGAACGTACGAAGTGGACAACCTAGGATAGGCGATCGGGGAAAGTAGTTACGGATAATACACGACTGAAAAGAATAGACCTAAAACGTAAATTTGGACTGCTGAGACCTCTTTATGAAAAGGACATCAAAACTGACAATATATAAATCCGTATTAAAACCGACACTGACTTAAATCCGACATCGCCCGCATCCAGAGATTCCAGTCTAAAGTCCTTCGTACCCCATCCTTAATGCCCCCCCCCCTCCCGGGGTATGTTTCTAACCGCACAATCCCCACCATGACCTCAACATACCCCGACAGTCGACGAAGTCGCAAAATCCCGGTTCCTGAATTTCCACTCCCGCCTTTCTCCTCATCCTAATCCACTCGTTCGGTCCCCCTTTCTTCCCATACCCATCCATTATCCCCCCCAAAATAACTATATGTAGTTGATTGTACAAAAAGTAAAAGGTCAAAAAAATTGGTCCTGGAATCAATCCATTGGTAAACAAGAGGCAGAAGCGGGTGGGGCAAATTCAAATTTACGTTGCTTACAATTGCAATGGGTCCCAACTAATGCGTATTTAATGAAATTGCGGGAATCCGAAGGCGGAATGACGGGGCATGTGACATGCCGAAACAATTTCGCATTATCGTTACAATGCCGGACATATAACTGTTTATATATATATGAGGAAAGACGTTGAGGAAAACCTCGAGGATGACAAAGCTTTTCTCGGTAGCGGTCGAAAGGTCGAAATTTCTTACATATCCTTTCAAGGTGTGATGGTTTTGGGGGGTGGGGGGGTTGGGGGCGGCCGACCTTGAACGGGGCGACCGGCCGTGTCTTTGAATGAAACGAGTTGGCCTAATCGAGTCGCGGAAGTCAGCCGAGGTTGGTATAGAATTCAATATGGCGTCGGGCCTCAGTAGTCCTGTATAAACCCCCGAGAATCGTCCCCGGACTGTATAATGCACGGATTTAAATTTCAATCACCCGGTCCGTCCTTAATTTCTCTACCGTTTGTTTCGTAATTCGATGTTTACACAGTATTATTACGTGTTTACACACAGGTCGTGTTACGTGCTCAGCACCGAGTGACTGATTGATGTTCGCTCCCGGAAATATAAATTAGGATCGAAATGCCGTCCCGTTTGAGTTCTTCTAAACCCGAGCCAAGAGTACAGAAAAAAAAAAAATTGGTTTCGTTACGTATCGCATTCCCACTTTATTCGCCTGTAAGGACTTTAATTTGCATTTTTTAATTCGGACATTCTGATCATATTCTGTATAACTACTGGGGGACACTGTAGGGATGAATGTGTTTTCGAAAAGGATTCAGAAAATAATTAAAATTATTATTTATATAGGGTGTCCCAAAATTAACGCCGGATTTGAATTTGCCACCATTCTTGCAGTAAAGTCGGCAACCCAATTAAAAAATCATCTGACAGCCGACAGTTTAGGGTCAGTACAAATGGGGGCGTTACACGATAGAACGACGTGTTTTCATTGTTGAACAATATTTCAAAAGTAATTAAAATTTGGCAGCCAAAGTTCGAGTCACAGTGCGTTAATTTTGGGACCCAATAATTCCAGTTGGGATAGACAGGTGTATCACCGGCTCGACGACGTTTTAACCGGTCTAGATTTAGACCTAATAAACGGTGTAGCGACGCTACGAGTCAGAGCCGTTAAAGGACATTTCGACGCTATACATTTCTGTGGCCCCTCGTGCGCCCTATTCGAAGACGGTCGAAACTAACGATCGGCGGAGGGTCGGCATGAGGAAGCCACCCTCCACACCCCCACACAGCCGAGGGGGAGGAGGGGGTTCCTAAGGGATACCGACGGGGGATGACTCAGCCGGGAGCCGCTCCCCTTCGACCCACAGCCCACGCCCCCCAGCCTACCCCCTAACACTGGGTTTACGGGACGAATCAAAATGAACCATTTCCATTTCAAGTAGCAACACTTTGGCATTCTCTTTATCACTTGCACCGACTCATCATTCATTCAAACGGGAGGGAAATATTGGCGCTTCTTTAAATATATTCACAGAAATACCTTATCAATTTCGGCTTCTACCCTGCGATAACATGACATCGTGTCTTACCTGCGAACAGAAAAAAAAACGGGACATTAAAACGGCGAACGGACAACTCGATCGTAATATCTCAATTATGCATTAACACTCGTCGATTGAGCCCTACGGACGGTTTTCCGTAAATATATTTGTATCGTGTATATAATTTATATTTTTAAGTGTTCCCGGAAAAGGAGTAATTCCGTGCTGAAAAGTAACGCTACTGACGACTAAGAGAAGCGCGAAACGAGTTTAAAACCGGGTTATATCTGTTGGTACAATTATCAGAGTTGGGTCGATTTTTTTTTGGCACAATCAACTTTACAGTTATAAGTACAATTGATACGTGTATATTTTTCACGTGTTTGTCTCGATAAAGAAACCACCCCCCGTGATGGCGCTTTTCGATTTAACTACTGTCCGGCCAGTGGCGTTTAAACCGTCGTGGTGGGGATTGTGGATGGGTAAAGAGGAAAGGGACTGAAGGGAGTGGATTAGGACGAGGAGAAAGGCGGGAGTGGAACTTCAGGAACCGGGATTTTGCGACTTCGTCGACTGTCGATATGTTGAGGTCACGGTGGATTGTCTGGTTAGAAACATACCCGGGGGGGGGAGCATTAAGGATGTCTCGGTGGAACCCCATACACCGTACCGTCCCGTGCCGGTTTGATTATCGCTTTGTATATTGTCAGTTTGTCTTAAGGTCAATTTCGATGTCCGTTTTAGTAACGGCCTCGAGTCCAAATTTTCTATTTAAGTCGATTCTTTTGAGTCGGGTATGGTGGATTCCACGTGTAGGGTCGATAAAGAAGTCAGGATTCTTCTTCGAAGGAAACGCGTGTCGCTTTATACTAGAACAACTCTAGCGCGGGGATGTAATTAAAAAAGGGTTTTTAATCGTATGGGGGGGGAGCCGAGTAGCGGGGAGGGCCTTAATAGGATTGCCTCATTCCGCTTAGAATAACGGGGACCGGGTATAAAGCGGGGCTCGAGTACTAGGGGTAAATATTAAAAATGGGGACTTGGGGGAGCGCAACGAGGGTGAATCAGACGGGAGGGGTTGCGCGCCGGCACACGCACAATATGCTACGGCTCAGGGGCATTGCTCCACTCTGACACATACACACACTGCCCTCAGCCCTGACTCATCCGGGAGGAGGGCAGGTCGCGTTACACTTGCCCCGAAAACCTCTTCCTTAAGCCGGTACCGTCCGAAGACCTCGAAGAATCGTACGGTTCGACGGGACGGTTTTTTCCTACCCGTTACGAGGTTCTTCTACCAACCGGCGGCGGACAGAGAGAATGCTATCGGGATGAAGAAAATATAGAAATATTATAATTTGGACGCTCATTTATAATTATCAGTCGCCGGACAGTATCGGTAGTAAAAATTTCACACGGAAGAAGGGAGTAACGACAAGAAAGATAAAACTGGTCTCGAGTGCGCCCAAACTTCAATTATAAAGTATTAGTAAATTGTTATAATAAAATGCTAGCGAGGCAAAAATGCCGTACAGATCGATATTTGACTGAGAAAAAAGAAAAGAAAACAACGTTTTTGCGATTTTCCAACGCAAGGTAACCAGAAACAGATTCGAAAACCGTACACAGTTTTCTGGGTCTTTTCCGATGTACAGAAGTGTGGGTCTTTCATTGCTGAAAGGCGCCAAACACTCAGACAGACGGAAATACCAATAATAGGTTTAATTAATTAATTGAAATTCAACGATAAAGACAACGTGTGAATTATAATCCTGAATACGAGAGAACGATGAAGCCGTTTAAAACTCAAACTGGAATCTCCAGTCGGTATTGCCTGTTTTTGGTGGTCTACGGCTACTTTACTGAAATCTTTTTGTAGACAAGAATTTTTTTTAAATTCGAACGCTACCGAGGTTGGCGAACGGCCGCGGACCGTCTGAAATGTGGTGGCGAGGTTCGTTGAACTCTGGACGGGTTCCGCTGAATAAAAATAATCTATAATATGCAGCCGCCTTTACTTCGGGTTTTTATTTGTCGACAACGGTTTTTTCTTCAAATTTATTTAACTTGTCGGCTGTAGGAGCGCGGAGGAACGGTGGTTGGAATCGTGTTCTGCAGTCGGTTAGCGGCGAGGGCGATGCACCTAACGACGTACGTTAAACTGCACCGGAGGGACCCCACCACCGCCACTCAATAGTGCAATGCACTCTCCCCTTCCCCTCGCCACCGCCGCACCGACTTCCACGAGCACGTATATATACGTACAACACTTCCACAACTTCCATCTTTCTCTTCCTCCCGTTTCCTCTCTCTCTCTCTCTCTCTCGCTCAACACCCCTTTTAGCTTTAGCTGTAGCTAGACCGACCCCAAGAGTGGAGGACGATCGATAAATAAGAACTGAGTATACTGGGGAACTTTGAAATAATGTTGTTGACCCAACTACCCAATTTCAGTGACAAACTGTTCTATCTATTTTACCCAATTCTCACCCTCGATAGCACTCTCAGTCAAATTCCGAGTCACTGTAGTCGATCTGATTTTCGAAAATTTTCAGAATTGTTAGTGCAATTTTAGTTTCATTAAAGGTCTCTATTTAGGCTTAGAAATAATAGCGTTAAAACTTTCGGTTTCTTTAAAAGGCGATGTGCAGAAGAAAGCGTTTCTTCCGAGAGCGACTTTCAAAGAAAAATAGGTAGAACAAAGTGGAGTTATTCAGGAGTTGCGATAAGTTTTAATAGTCACTAAACGAACTTCAAATACAGTTTTATTATCCTACTATACAGGCACTGCGTCGACCTTAAGAAATTGATACCGCGTATACCCGAATTGATCCATTCGCAGTTTCGTCCATTCGAATAATCCTCGAGAATGGAATCGAGTTGTCGGGATTTACGAATTAGTTTTTCGGCCGGATCCTGCGTTACGCCGTCTTCAGTAGGTCGGTCGGTCACAGGGGCGGAGCACGCGAGACCGGTCTGGAAAGAGACCGGAGGGAAACGCGCCGAACGAATACGGCGGCGATTCCCGTTTTTCGGCGCCGAATTCCGGCCCGACATCGGGGAATATATTCGGGAATTCCGAATAGGTTGTATGGGATAATATTTTCGGTCGGAAACGAGGGGAATGAACGGCGGACGAGTGTGGAGGGAGGAGCGTGGGCAGTTCAGGGTGGCGGGTGAACGTACTTCGCCACCGATCGGTCAAGGACAAACTCCCCAGCTCCCGCCCATCCCTAGACCAATTTCCCCTCAGACAATCCGACACAGAACGGTTCTAACACAACTGACTAAACTAGAAATTAGGATTTGGAACCCCCCCCCCCCTACAGACAGAGACACTGGCTACAGACGGACACTGACAGAAATTTGTTTAAATCGAGTAAATCGGACAGTGTTCGTTCGTCTCGTTAAAAAAAACTGCGGAACGATGCATACAGTAGAGGTACCTTAAAAATTTTTTTATTACAATGGCTCATACAGTTGATACAGTTTAAAAATGACTCGTCGATTACTCTCAATTTTAGAACAATGAGGAATGAAAGGAAACATTGTTACGAACGTGGTACTAAATGAAGAACATCGATAAAACATTTTAAATAATTTTATTAAAAATTCCATTATCAGTATGCATAATACCGGCCGTGTATCTATTTATTTCGGCTACTAGACGCAGGTCCGAATCCCGGTGTCGGATCCAAATTTCCTCATTGTGGTTTATATTGTCGAAATACACTGTACATAATTTAGGTTTATTGTCGCGAGCCACTGGGCCCCGCTACTGAGGGCGGCGGTAAGCCACAAATAGCCCAGACGGGAGCCGACAATCGGAACCGCGGAGGAGTGCCAGTCTATTTCAAATTTGAACCGCAGCCTCTTTGTAGACTAACAAGGCGGCCGAGTTCTAGACCGGTTTTCGGGGCCCGAATAAGTTCGCCTGGAGAATTGAATAATATAAAATACAGAAAAATTGTGTTGCCGTGATAGAGGAGGAGGAGGAGGAGGAGGCGGTTATGGCCCGGCAGAACAAACAAAAAACAGCTCCGATGGAAGGAAGCGTTGAACTTGTGAAGGCCGTGAGACACCACGTGGCCCCCCCCCCACCTCCTCACCCCCCGCGCCAACCCTTGCCCTAAGCCCTTACTCAGGCGCTCAGGACTTTTCACAGAAACATTTCTTAATACACTACAGAAAAATATAATTCATTTTTCAGTATCACAACGGACACTAATTTCACTGTTGCTACACGTTTTTATTTCAAGTCGGGTGTACAACTTTTAAAATTATATTTAGGCCCTTAACTGGGCGGCGAGGAAATCACTGGGCAATTTCCTGTCAGGCGGACGGGATTTTCACGAGGGATCGGACTGAAGTTTTAGTTTCGGGAATTCAATTTTTACTGAAGGGCGATAAAATTTTAAGCGGGTCGAATATACAAGTGTAGTTCCGAAATTTTTACGACGGCGGCACTCGGAATGGCACAATTTTTCCTCCCACTTAAGAGGGACCCTCTCTGTTACGCCGTCTACGACGTCGTAGATTTTCCATCGTGGATGAAAATCGGTCGGGAAACCTCTCGGCTTGAGGTCTGGGACTGGGCGCGGCTGTTAGTTGGGTGGGGATGGCGGGGAGGGAGAGTTATCCCTGGGGAGAGAGAGAGAGAGAGAGAGAGAGAGGGGAGGGTCGTCGAACTCTGGGGACACAGAACGCCACTGCCGAGGGTGTGATGGGCGGCGGCGGCGGCGGAGGGGTGAAGTGAACAGAAATAGTGCACTGTCCCGAGGTTATTTTCGACACAGTCTGTCTGCATCCAGCCCCACCACCACAATCACGATGCAAAACGCTCCCTCCCTAACTCCCATAACCGAGATCTCGAAACCGGGAGTTCTCGGACCGGAGGATACCCTCGGGTGACGGGAACTGTGGGTAAAAAAAACGCCGCTGAGTTTATAGAGTAGAACGATGGAAATATCCGAAATAAGAATTCGGGGTAGAATTAACAACTCACTCTATTAGAAAGGACAATAAGGAATACAGCATTTTTCTTGACGATATCTGAACTTGTATACCACATCTGGTCAAAAAGTACATAAAGTTTGTACACACGTATCTCACTTATGCCGACAATTTCAGCCGATAATCAAAAGTTTTTTCGTTTCGTCTTCGATTTGTATACCAATTCCGAAAAATGGATCGGAGAACCCGTGTCGAATTTTGCGCGAAAAACCAAAATTAAGCGCTCCGGAGCGTATCGAATGTTGACTGCGGCATATGCTGCTGCACGAAGCTACCTTCCGACCGAAGGGACGTTTATCGGCGGTACAAAATATTTTCGGGGGGGGGGCCGAGAAAATGTGAACGACGAGAGGGCGTCAAAAACGGAAAAAAAAAATTGTGCGCCAAAAAATTTTCGGCCAAAAACAACACGCTGATAATTTTTCTCGTTTCCGACACTGAAAGGACGCACGAAAGGACGACGCTGAGCTACAATTGAGGAGATAAAAACGGCATAGAAGATGAATTTTCGAAGTGCTTCAAGGATTATTTTGAAGGGGACAAAATGGATATTCATGAATAGATAAATAATTTTTGAGGAAACCCAAAATTCGCGATACTCTTTGAACAGACCTCGTATATCAACCATTTTATCCGATATCTACGACCGGGGTCGGATCTGATGAACAGGAACTGACCCCCCGCGAATCGTTTCTTCTGAAGGGTGTCACGGCGGAAGTCTGAAGCCAGGAGTCGGACTTAACGGAGTCGTATATAAGCCACTTTTCAAGGCACTGGACGGTTGAAGGTGAACGCAATAAGGTGAACGAGAGAAACTGAAAGGAGAGAGAGAGTGAGAGGGGGAGAGAGCCGTTTTCAATTGAAAACTGATAAATATTGAGGAAAAATGTTTGCACAGCGCCACCTCCAAACTGAATTTTCCGGTGGGAAAATCGCTAATGAAATATCGGCCTTGTCTCGTACTCGAATCGCTACCGGCGCTAAAACTGTTGGGACCGAATTTACCTTCAGTCGCAAATTACGACTGAGTCATAGATTTTTTTCTTTTTCTCGTTTCCGAAAATCCTGGCAAAAGGGAATGTAACATTGCGATTTCGGAGGCGCTGCGCTACTGAGGCTGCGGCGAATTCCAAAACCGGTCTAGCCTTGGATCGTAATAGAAGGCGGGGTCGGATTACCTAATTTTCAAAGGGGGTGGAATTTCTCCCAAGGGGTAGAAAATACGGCTTTGGCCTTGGACGCGGCCATCTGTTGTGTGGCCCACTTTCCGGATCCGAGAAGGGTTCTTCGGCCCTACTGAACACTGGGCCTTTCGATATTACCTTTTTCGAGTATATGAAAACTGCAACTAAACTGGTGGCAAAGAATTAATAAAAAGGATAAAATAAAATATACTCCAGCGACTTATTTATACAGGATGTAACAATAAATTATACGAAATATCCTCTTAATAATGGTTGAGAGAATTTTCATTTACCAAGAAAAAAGACCGGTCCGGGACAAGGTAGAATTAAATTGGATTTACAGAAAAAGTGTTCCATCCACTTTCACTGAGACACAAAAGTATACAGAAACGAAAGTACGCTCACGGCTGTTGTTTACGAAGAAATTTACGAATTTACGAACGTATTTTAAAACTTAGCCTGGCCTACGTAATTGTAGTCGTGACTAAATTAAAAATTAGCAAAAAAAATTGGAAAAATAAGAGTCGGAAGTTGAATTGGAGATTCTCTCTTACCCGCGGAAAGTAATTCTTTTATCGAGTCCGCGTTGCGTTGCTGAATAAACTTAGCACTCCAAGTGCATTCTGAATTCTAACGAGTTCGCGCAAACAAACCCTGTCCTTTTTTTTTTTTAATCAACTGCACTTTGCAATCCCGGGAAAAACTCGGGGTTCATCTCAAAAGGACTGCGCTACTCACTCACTAGGCCCCATTCTGTGTCTTACACGTTTGAGCACGTATAAAGTGTAAAGAGTTTCCGAGGGTACACGCTCAGTGCGCGTACAAAAATCGAACACTTTTGCTTATTCATATCTGGCGTTATGTGATCGGAACGCGTTGGTTTCGGATCGGCCTTCACCTTAAACATTCCTCGAAAAGCGGACGCAGAAACTTAACTGCAAGTGAATTATATAATTTGCTGCGGCGCAATCGGATCGGGGAAACATCTGCGAGAGATTTGGCCGATATTGACGTACACGGCGGCCTTCGATCGATCGATTCAATTATCGAAAATATCGATTAGGCCCCGATATCGATACGGTTCGAATTCAGTTCGGTGTTGACGCCCACAGGGGAAGTTGAGCCGGACGGAAATTCGATACATCGAAAAATTTCGATGGACATTTGACGGGAAAAAAAAATACAACTGAGGCGATTGCGTAATTCGTTAGCGCCGAGTCACACCGATCACATTAATAATAAGAAAACTTGATACTTGTACCGACATGTGAGTTAGTAGTCATAACCGAATGCTACTGACGACGATAGAAACTCGAAACTGGTATGCCATGGATGGACGGCCGATATTTAGACGTTTCTGAATACTAGTTACCGATATGACTCGGCGCCAGGCAAATTGGTACCATTTTCTACCGAATTTACTTTCTATAATTGGCTTCCAAAGGGTGTCCCAAAATTAACGCGAGATTTGAATTAAATAAAAACCAGTTTATCTTCCTTAACTTGTTATTTAAGGAATAACACATCGGGCAAGTGGCATCCACGGCATTGCCGGCACGTGCATTCCACGACCATTTTGCATAAATTTGGCCGAATTTTTTTTAATAGGGTCGTCAACTTTACTGCAAGAATTGTGGCAAATTCAAATCTCGCGTTGATTTCGGTGATACACTTTAAAATGTTTCAGTTTTATCGGAGAAAGTGTGAGCGCAATTTCAACCAACTGGTCGGGCCGCCTCGAATTAGGACAAACGAGAGGAAGAGTGGTAATTCTCCTCTGCCCCTTATGGAAAGTGGGAAAGTGTTTCTCCCGCCCCTCTCTCCGCCCCCACCCCATCAATTTCTAAAATGCTAGGGCAAAAACAGGGTTTTTTCTCGGAGAGTACTCGAGGGGTGGCGGAGGCCACGGTCTGACCTCATTTCGGTGGGGACAACATCCGGCCCTACGCAGGGCCGCGCCAGCACGTGCCGTCCTCCAGGAGACATTGACAGCCCTGAACCGAACTAAGTAGACACGTGTAAATTTCCAGTACGATTCGCTTATATATTTTTAATTTTCTCGCTACCCACCGAAAAATATTAAATATTTCAACCCTTTGCACTTCCGTTGTCCACTCTGGGGGGACATTGAATTTTTATTAGCGATTACGGGCAATTAAGTTATTAACTTTTTGAGGCGTGCACGTTTCGCCCGATGCTTTCACTTGAAATGGGGGCGCCAGACATCGAATCAAAATACAGTAAAATTACTAAGATATATAAAAGAGATGTCGGCGAGTTTTGTGTTTCAAAGCTGAGGTCAGTCCGGTTCGAAGGGTCGAGAGAAAAACTGATTTTTCTCTCGGTAAATAAGTTCTTTCGGTAAATGGTAAACAGGATTGAGTCTCATGGTATACAAGTGGTAGTGAAGATGAGCTCCGGATAAGACGTTCTATACGGATACTTTAGAAAGACTAAATCTAGACCGAAACGATAGCAGTGACAGTGACATCCAGAATTGTGCAGAGTGCAAAGGGTTAAGTTCTAAAAGGTTTTTCCGTATGTGGAAAATCAAAATATTTATCGCCTTAATCGCCGGGACCGCGGACCGGTATGCGTATGACAACACAAAATTTTTGTATCGTTCACGATGTATTATAGATAAAATGAAGTATTTGTGATTTTATTATACTCTATCTTTGAAAATAGTTATCGCTGAATCGGTGGATGTTCATCCAATCTTTCTTCATCGTATTGTATATAAAATATATTACAATTTATATTAAAATATAAAGTAACGATAATTTTCCATTGCCATGTAAAAAGTCGACCGTTGTTCCTCGATTCTAAACTTTTCCCAGACGCTCGATAATATCTCTTGAATCCGTATAAATATCAGCGATTCTTGTTGCTGCTACTGGATAAATTATTACCACGAGATATAAGTAATGTAAACTAGTAGTACGAAAAGATAATTTTGAGTTTTGTATATGAGAATAAGAAGCTCTTCCTTGTAATAATACCGTTAGGAATAACAACTAGACGGCCGGGGTACGGACGATCAAGGTTCGATCGGGTGTGTTCTTCACGAACACGGTATAAATTATGCGCTCGTTCGACCGGCACAGATTCCAGCGTCAGTGACACTACGACACCGGCGGCTGTCCCCCCCCCGGCGCTACGGCCCTCGTCTCCGTCTCTGTCCCTGTGTGTGCTGGTGCGGCCTTGGCAGCGCCTGCCCCCCGCGAGGTTCTTCCTGCTGTCCAACCTTGTCCTTAAGCGGGCGACAGACGCACGCGCGCGCGCGCACGGTTTCGGTTTCGGTTTCTTCGGACAAAGGGAGCGCCGCCGCCGGCCGGCCTAGGTGCGGTGAGACTATACTCTTCCGGTTTGTGGGGAGGGGGGGGGGGGGGGGAGGGGGGGGGGGGAGAGATGACTTCCGGCCCCTAACGTCCCCGAAAATTTCCCCGGCCAACACGTCACTCAGTACAACTTTCGTCTAGTAGTTAGGGTAGTGAATTTTGGATAGCCGCTGACCTAGATACCGGCCGTAAGGGGAGTGCGGCGACGGGCTTAGCGGGGGCGGGGGGGAGGGGGGGAAGGTAACCCAAGTAGGCTGGCAAAGCTGCCGGCCCACATTATTGAATTATTCCAGTCGGCTAAACACGACACAACAGATACGGTGGGGTTTCGCCCACTTATTGGCAAGGGCCGATCGCCGTTTATCCAGTTATAATGGAACGAAACCGAGTTGTTTTAAACGGATCTAACTGAAACAGAGTACAGAGAATTAAGTTGAACTTCAGGACACTAATCGTTACTTCGGGTACAGTTCTGGACAGAACTTGAGGAAAAGCCCTGTAAGAATACTCACAGCTATACGCATTTTTGTTGACGTATTTTTAATTTTTTTTTTGGGGGGGTGGGAAATACTCATTGTAATTCGGAACGGTAGTTCGTTCCCGAACAATGCATTCTCTCGAGACAGCCCGGGCTACGGGTTCTTTAATCTTACACTCCGAATTCCTCCTTATCCCTGATCCGTTCCCGATCATAATCATACTAGTGTTCATCCCCCACCCCCGTTTTTCGGTCTTTGTTTTCGATTTAAACGTACCGGAAAAACGAAAATAATTACTTAATAGTAAAAGGTGGGAAAGCCTCCACATTACGCTCTACTCGTTGCTAGTGCTAGTCTGACACCAACGTCGCTATATTTTATTTCTCTACAAAATATTTCGTCGTTACTATTGGGCTGGCAACTAAATGATTGCGGATTCTTCTCATCTTTGGGTGTGTGCATTTTTTTGGTACGCACGACGAATAGTTGGCGCGTGTAATTCTATAGGTCTGAAGATGTAAACACGCGTAAAAATACAAATAGCGCAAATCTCCATCCGGCGACGAAACCCGCAATAACTTAGTTGCCGACCCAATATATTGTATTCAGTACGAGTTGTACTTAGGTGAGGTGGTGCAAGAGGAGTGTGGCGAATAGTCGAAGCGGGGGTTTTCGGTGGGCAGCGGTTTCCGCCCCCGCCCCCCCCCCCGGTCCCGGCCCAACCGCCCCACTCGGTTAATTTCCTCCCGTCGATTATCAGAGCGGAAATATCGTCGGATCGTTCCGTCTTGTTGGCCAGAGCCCTCATGGTGCCCTCCATTCCCCGCCCCCACGACCACCGCAGTACCCTGACCGTGACTGCGCAGTATCCCGAGGGACGTAACACGCTCATTACGCGCACGGCCTTTTTTTTACAGGAGATGCCCCCCCGACATGGGGCCGATGACAATATTGAGAATTATCGCCCGTAACTTCCGGTAGGATCGCGTAACGCTGCAGGAAGGACCTCGGATTCCGACGTTTCGGAACACAGTTACCGGTTCCGTCGTCGGGGTAAGGACGACATTGTCCCGGGACGTTTATATCGAAGTTGATATTTAGCTTTAAATCGTATCCCCTTCCTCCTTCCGGATTAGGTTCCATCACCTGTTCCCCAAGCTTTTTCCCTTATTACTTACGACCCATAAAGTAATACCGGGGCATCTCCGGCTAGTCTGTTTTCGAATTTTCTAAACGAAAATGCGTGTCGAGCCTCGGCCGGACCTTGATGCGGCGGCGCGATGAGAGGTCAGCCTGTGATATTGGAGTCGGATAAACAGTGCCAAAACCGACCGCCAAGGTTTCCCCCTCCGCCCCTTACCCCCGGCTGCAGGAAGTGCCCACACTCTGCCCAACCTCAATTTCGGCCTTTAGACCGCTTTTCGCAGGACTCCTAAGGTCGCACTCGCAAGTGAACAGCGAAACAACCCGATTCCAATCGGTTACGCCAAATATCAAATTAGTTCTTTCCCATATACGGACAATCGGCACAAGAGATCATTCTCCGAAATACAACAATATTGTACACTTAACAAGAATTTCACTTTTGCCAGCTTAGTAATCAGCGCAGTCCTCCGTCTGTAAATAGGTCGTTATTTTTATATTGTACTTCCGTCAATTCGTTTTCTCATCTTAAGTACGGAAAAACAAAACAGTAAAATAGCTCGTAAAAATACGTGGCAAAACTAGTACAGCGAGGCTAAAAAAGGGAACGAATTCGCTACAGTGAAAAGTCCGTTTAATGAATGTTTCTTGTAGTGGGATAACACCAAGAATTCTGTATATATATATACATAAACACAAATACGTATAGCGTATACAGGCAGGAAAACATAAACAGGCGGTGTTGGTTCGTGACTTTATTTCAGACTCTGTGCCAAGGTTATCCGGAGGATCGAGAACACCGAACACGTACATTTTCACAGTCGATTCGGATTATTTATAACGTTTCCGACCAGTCGATTTAATTATCAACCAGACGATATCTGTTATCACACCGTATTATATCTATCAGTGTGGGTGTTTTGTCCCAGTACCTTGTGAAAACCACCACGCGACTCGGCAATACGACGACGGAAAGCTACTGAAGACGGCGAAAAGCCGAAACCGGCGAGAGGAGAGGGAAAAACGCGAAATCTAAGATATTCCGACCGATTGCAGACAACAGAAAAACAGGTTTTTCAAACGAACTGAACAATTTTTTTTTTTTATTATAAAACAAAATTGTACACGCGCGAATTTTTTTTTATCCGTATAATTATAACTCGTTAACTCTTCTCCGCCCAACTGCCACGGCATTTTCAGGGGTCAAAGGTGAGTTGCGACAAAAGGCAGGGGTTGACAGTCCCTCTGTTTGAAACAGGCTCGGTCAAGGGATGGGACAAAGTGTGGTCCGCCGTTTGATAATTACGTTATCAACAATAAGTTGGAGTGGGCCCTCGAATGGGCCCTAACTGAATGGGGGACGGGGGTGGGGAGGAGGAACCATCCCTTCAAGCACACCACACTCCCCGTCCCTTTCTCCCTCATCCCACCCTCCTTATCACAACAAACGAAAGCTTTAAAGTTGGACAAATTGTACAACGGGGCGGGTCTCGAGCGCAGCAATAACGACTTCGTTATATTACATAGTTAAATTTGGGTTTCAATTAATAAGTTTGAATATGATAGTGAGGCATTTTTGAAGAAAAAATGCCGGACTTATTTATTTAACGCTAGATTCGAATAAGCGTTCTAGACATCCTCCGTGCGTCTTAATCCTCCCAGTTGACGAATTTATAAAATCCCGTTTCTTAAAGTTCCGTCACTGTCATGATCCTGATCCTCGTCCTCGTGACGATCCCGGTTATTCTTATCCAGCGAGCGGGAAGAGATATCTCCGTGCCGGTGTTATCAGTAACCGGAATTTTATAATTTCTTCAATTCTGCGTATGTTGAGGTTGTAGGTCGTTTTCAATAAGTCTCGAACGGGTCAAATTTGATGTCGGTTCTACGAAAGTTACTACTCCGGGGTTACGTTTGCGGAATTGACAGAGAGGTTTTAAAATGTTAAACGGACCAGAATCGATCTTCGACCACTTGATACGAGGATATCAAGAGGATGGTCTAGTTTGTGGCTTCGTTCCGGGTGAAGGGGTGAGGCCGGGGGGTAGATTTTTTTTTCGGGTATCTACCTGACTGGGGCTACCTGAGGGAAGGTAGACCCGCCCTACCTAAATACCGAGTGAACACGGACACGTACAGAGGCAGCCAGCCAGACAGACGGAGGGTACATCTGCCGGGTACAGGTGTGCGCGTACTCCCTCTGCAGTGGGGTACACGCGAGTCCGGGCCACAGGGCTGAAAGGTACCCGTCTGTTACGTCATTCGGGTTTTGGGGGACGTCACCACTAATTCCTAGACTACTAGGAAGAAAAAAGCTTCTGGAATAATACCTCCGTGGCCGGGGACACATAATTTTCACTTTTAAAAATCTCTTTATAAATTGTATTACCTATTTATTTTTATGCTTCAGACAACTGCGAAAAGTGTTTTTTTTTTTTATTGTAGTTTTCACGCTCTCGACGGTTGTTCGCCATCGTCGGTGGCAGTGTGAGCCACTTTGAATTTTTAACGGGCCCTCCAATTCTTCTCTCAGCGTTAGGGCCCAGACAATACACCAGGTTTACTGGGACGCCGGTCTACAGTAGTGACGTAAGAGACACAGTGTCTGAGACCAGTCTGGTCTGAATAGAGACGACGACGACGACGACGACGACGAAGACGACGACGGGCCCAGACAATAGGGCCGGGGGGCCTTAAGGTTAAGGTTAAGGTTAAGGCTGTTGTCGAAGAATGAGTGGTGACGTCACAGAGCGACTTTTTTGTGTTTCTCAGTCTCACTCTCACTCTCGGCCGTAGGAGCCGACAGACCCCAGACGGGCCCCCCTCGCCCCTCACCCCTCACCCATGACCCATTATCCTAAGGTATGGGCCCTCAGGTACAGCCGGGAGGAGAAGGGACAGGTGTACCTTACACGCACACACTAACCCCAATAGCCCCCGTGTCTGGAGTCTCCGCTTGGACGGCCCTACTTCCAGTCGCCAGGCTGGAGCCCAACCTGATACCATTTCCAAACACTAAATATTTATTTATTCCATAATTTTCGTATTTAATTTTAATTGTAATACTTCCGACAGCTTCGGATTACTGCGGGGAAACGACCACTTGCCATTCTCCCTTAACACCAGGTTTACGGTTTCTTACGTCTCAATTTCAAAATTACAAAAATTTTAGATAGAAAATAAACCTGTGTGTTTCTGTCTCCTCACAAAAGATCTACGGTTTTCCAACCCCTCGCAGACCACAAAACCGGTCTATGTTAAAATAAAATAAACTTCGATATATAAATGGATGTCTACAAAAGCGGTTAGGAAGAAAATGTAAACGGTTTTTGTAATTTTCCTACTGAAATTCGAAATGAGTGACTTTGCCGCGTCCCGTAAAACCTGGAGTTGAAGGATTCAAAGATTTGCTTCACTTTCAATTAAAGAAAAATACAATAAACAACGGCCGAATATATTAAAGAATACATTAGGGGTACCCAAAAGTAATCAACATTATGACTTTGGAATTCTGCTGGAAATTTTAATTATTAATCTACTATATATTCACCGATATTATCGATAACTCTCCGGCCACTTTTCCGGTAAATTTTCGATTCCCCCCCTCTTGAAGAACTCCTCAAGACCAAAATACATTTTATCAAATTGTCGATTAATTTTGGGTACAGCTAATATATGAAAATTCGGTCCGCCGTCGAAACTCAAACCTGAAACCGACACCTCGACCAATTTGTCCGACGGAATTGATCAAATTACGACTCAAATTACAAATTGTATTACAATCGGTTGAAAATATATAAATTTTCTGAGCTTCAAACACCACTTCAACCCTTACCGCTATAACGCACCACAAAATTGCAAATACTTTATTGCACTTGAAAAAAAAATGCGTACGAGGAAATATAAAAATTCCTTTCAAAATATGAACCCTTCAATTACTAATTCTATTTCCAGCTCACGTTTCCACTTCAATTCGAGCGGCCTTATTTATTGCAACACAACTGCACTTTGAATTGTTCCGGAACAAAGTTACCGAATTGAATTCCCGACGAGTACAACACAAGGCTCGCCTTGTTGAACAGGTTGAAATTTGCAATTATTAATTAGTTGGGACGAATGGAACTCAGACTCGATAGATTTCAGCGTGAAATAATAATAAATACAAACCAGGGGTTACACTTAAGAGCTGACCTGAAAAACGGCTAATTAATTTCCAAACATCTGTATATTTATACCAGGGTCTTTAATATGGAAACATTTCCTATTGCTATACGAAAAAAGGATCATTTGTATTTCGTCGAGGATATTTTAAGTGTAATTAACGAAAAATAAAGTATCTGAGTTCGAGTCCCGAATTTTTCTACACTCAAACATTTTTCAGTTTTCGGTCAATTTTTAATTGATAATTGACAATAGTTTTATGTTTCTTTACACTTGGCAAGGACTGAACTGAGCGTGCGGCGGCCTACGGGTCGAATAACGGCACCGGGTGAAAAACCATAGGCCGACTGAGAATCAAGGAAAACGGGATAACTGAAATTACGGGATAAACGAAGTGTCCGTCGACGCAGGGATAACCCGGTATAAATAGGATGGTAACGCTATAGTGAGAGGAGGTCCCAAAAAGTGGGTGACAGAAAATCGAAATTACTACGTTTTTTTTGTCTGCAGGTCCCTGATGTTTCTTCTGTCTCCTCTCGCCGGTTTGGTCTTCTGCTAGACCGGTTTCGGCCGCTCGCCATCTTCAGTAGCGCTGTGTCAGTCACTAGTTAGCACTTTGGATGTTTTTCGGGCATCCTCACTGCCCACTGTCACTTTCACGTGTACTGTAGTGTTTGTCATACTGACAAACATCCAAAGTGCCACAACAGTGACTAACACACAGCGCTACTGAAGATGGCGAGAGCGGCCGAAACCGGTCTAGCGAAAGACCGAACCGGCGAGAGGAGACAGAAACATCACGGACCTACGGTATTCCAACCCCTCGCAGACCAAAAAAACGGGTATATAAAATTAGTTTTTTTTTGTCGTAACTGTTCGTTATTTAACTTGACTATGAAAACTATGAAAACTGATTCGGCTTTCAGGCGGCGAATTTTCTCTCTGGGGTTCACTTTCTTTTCATCGTTTATGGAACATAAAGGCGGAGAGAAGAGACATATCTCGGGGCATATGCAGAAATGACACTTCCATCATTGAAGTAGAACACACACCCATATGCTAACAATACAATAAAGACACAACAGTGGAACACTTGTAGGTTCGTGATGTTTCTGTCTCCTCTCGCCGGTTTGGTCTTTTGCTAGACCGGTTTCGGCTGCTCGCCATCTTCAGTAGCGCTGTGTGTTAGTCACTGTTGGCAATTTGGGATGTTTTGTTGAGACAGTACATGTGAAAGTGACAGTGCAGTGAGGATGCCCAAAAAACATCCAAAGTGCTAACAGTGACTAACACAGCGCTACTGAAGATGGCGAGCGGCCGAAACCGGTCTAGCAAAAGACCAAACCAGCGAGAGGAGACAGAAACATCACGAACCTACAAGTGTTCCAACCCCTCGCTGACCACAAAACAGGTATATCAAATGAGTGGAACACTTTATAATAAACTGCAAATTCTGTGATACGTTATCGTTTCCATTTTTTTGTTTCCATATATCTATCGTTGGTTTAGTCTCCTTTATAAATTCTGACGGGCGGTTTTTTTCACTTTCTGTCCTCTATATTTTTTGCAATTCATTAATACGCCTACGTGTATTCATTTCGTTTTAGGCGTGTCCCGATATCAGCCCGTTCTGGACAACTTCCCGGTTCTTAATTTATTGATAGCGATATTTTTTTCTCCGTTTTTCTTTCGCCGTTCCGTTTTTTTCTTTATTTTTTCGGCCAGTACCGCTTTGATTTCGTTATTGTTACCTGTCTAACTATACCACGGGGGGAAAACTGTGCCATCTGGTAACGGACTGTTTGAATGGAAATGTCCGCCGTTCGAAGATCGGCGTCCGTGCCAAACAGCATACTCCGGTCAGCTTCCCGGTTGCCTTCGCCCGTGCCGTGAGTAGAGAGGTCATTGCTGTTTATGAAAACAACTTTCTCCTCTCCAGCGCGACTCTACACGGCGGCCGGTTGTGACGCAAAACGTGTTTACGGCCGGCCTTAAGATTTCAAACACTGCCTGAAAGCGAACTGTCGGTGTCGCCGGTGAAGATTCGCCGGAGAGGAAGCCGACGGCGGAAACGTTGAAGAATTCAATTCTGAGCCGGAGGTTGAGCCGTTATCGAGAAAGCAACTCTCAAAAGTGGAGAATAAAATTGAAATAAAAAGGGGAAAATTTGGCGTGGGGCCGACTGTTTTTTAGAGTATTGACTGATACCGTAGAGGTTTGTGATGTTTCTGTCTCCTCTCGCTAGACCGGTTTCGGCCGTTCGCCATCTTCAGTAGCGCTGTGTCAGTCACTGTCGGCACTTTGGATGTATACAGCTGACAAACTGACAAACACCACAGTACAAGTGACACAGTGACAGTGCAGTGTGAGGACGCCCCGAAAACATCCAAAGTGCCGACAGTGACCGCGCTACTGAAGATGGCGAGCGGCCGAAACCGGTCTAGCGAACCAGCGAGAGGAGACAGAAAAATCACAAACTTACGGTATTCCGACCTCTCGCAGACCACAAAACAGGTATGTTAAACTAGTATTACTAGTAAACAATATTCAATAATCTAACCGGCAATGGAACCCAAGAGGTAAAGAGCAAAAACACAAAACGCAGGAAAAATCTCGCAAAGGCTGGAGGTCGACTCAAAATATTCTGTATTTGATTCTAAACGGGCGTATCTCTTCGGGTCAGTGATAATTGGGACGTTTTTGCAGGATCTCTCTTCTGGATATAAATGGATATAACGAAACGCGACCCGATGCTCTACTATTGTCATATACAATTGAGACAGTTTGTCGGGCTCTGAAATTTGTTGGAACATCCGAAACAGGGACGCGCGACAAGGAACGGGATACTGAAGTGGGCGGAACACCACAAAAAACGGAAAGGTCCAGATGTAAGGAGAGGGGAAAAAAATTAAATGTTTTCACCGGTGGCCAGCTCAAACCCCCGGGACGAGACACCGCTCCTAAGCTTAACATAGACAATTCTCCTCTCGTCCCATTTTTCTATATTTTCTAGCCCAATGTCCGGACTTTCTCAATCTTCAGTAGCATTACGTCCAAGGATACGGCCCAATACATACGTAGTTCGAATAACTATAAAGATACATTGTCATATACGCCCTTAATCGAGCAACTCATCAATGTACCGAATAATTTTAACGAAAATGAAACTGGCGGAAGTTACAGGATTATGTATTAGAATCCTGTAAATTCACCGACAGAACACGGAACTACTGTTCCGACATCGTAATTGTTTCTGACCTCGTTCCGTTCAAGTCGTATCATCTGTTTCGTGAAAATGTGTAACACGTGTACCGGGCACGGAGTTTTTTTTTCCCTGTTCCTCTCCCTTCTTCTTCCTTCTTCCCCTTTTCCTCCTCCCCGCCCCTCCTTCTCTTTACACCCCGACCGAATATCCGTTTTGTAGGTGGAACCGTGAATTACGGACTTATGGATCTTCTTGTAAAAAAAAAAGGTTTCGGGGATGCCCACGGCCAGAAGACGGAGAAGGCGAGGGCGGAGAGAAAGGGACGGGAGGATAAAAGGAAAAGCGAGTGAATGAAAAAAAGTAGCCGGGAAAGGATTGAAAAAGGGAGAGTGGAATTCGTGGGCACTGCAGGTGGGCGGGGGGGGGGGCGACCGGCCCACGCCAGAAAGTGAAATCTCCATTTCGTTATTCCTCCTCCTCCTTCTCCTCCTCATCCTACATGTCGAGCCTCCCTTAACCCAGATAAACCCTTTTGTCGTTCTTTCCTTCTATTTATATTCCCTTACTAATTTCCAGCACCGTCCCTCTGAGGGCTTACGGCCGAATCGGGGATGGGACGAGCGGGGAAATATTTTCCGAAACTTTCCTCGCGGAGTTTTCCTCCGTCTCGGGACTGTAAGTGAAATAGTGTGACATCGCCCAACTATAGGCGAGTAGACACTAATCTATACTCAGGACTCGGGGAGCCATTTTCGGAAGTTTTTTTCGGGTCCTTCCCGCCCTTAAAAAGATATAAAATAATGTCGAAACATCGACAACGCCCCCCACGTAAGATCAGTGGCCGATTTCATCACCGTGACAACAGTGTCGGGAAATTCGAGAGTGACCGCCACCGGGAATCGAACCAATTCACGGTCCATCGGCGCCCTGTTCCCGTCTAAGTGGAGTTCCAGCTCGGGCGGGGGTCGGTTCCGCCCAGTAATTTTGCCCCCCCGCCCCCGCCCCCAACTAACAGCTGTTTCCGATCTAAAAGCGCATTTATAATGAGGGGCTTTAGAGATGCCCTCGATCAATCCCAGTAGGAGGCGAGAAAAGGAGCAGTTAGAGCGGAATCATAGCATGAACAGTGCACGGAAACATCGGCACGATTTGGCTATTTTTCTTTCGAAAAATCCGAGTCAAACGGATGATTTTTGAAGATTCAAGTATTTTACTGAATTTTTTTTTATCATTTCTCCTACAGTCTCTTGTCGCAAGCACTACTAAAGAACTAACGTCCAAGGCATAGGGGGATCATCTTCTATTTTTTAAGCTACAGTATGTATCTATTTTACATTTCCCCCGGGCGTTATACGGGCACGGTCCGTGTGTACACTGTGTCCAACACGTGCACGATATACACGAGCATTAGTATAACAGAGTCAAGTATCTCTTGGGGATGAAATTGAGGGGAGGTGCGTATCCCCAACATCTGCCGACTTCTGAACCATCAATAGTCCTAGTACAATAGTAGTAGTAGTATTAGTAGTACTACTACTAGGGCCCCTGCCACTACTAACCTAACTATCCACGTGCCCATTGTTGTTGTCATGGGGGTTGGGAGGGGGTAGACGACACTGACTGGGGCGACACTATAGTGTTTTGCCCATGAAACAGGTGTTCTCTGAGCACTTGTGCTGTCCGCGCCCCCATAAGTGACCAGTTAGGTTTTCGAAACCGACACTTTGGCTACAGCAAATAGGCGCGAAGGAAGGGGGCCCGTCCCCCGACTGAAAATTGAATATTTTCAGATATTAGTTCCGCTGAATAATTTTAATTTTAAGCCCATTGAAATTCATTATAATGCCCCGAATCTGCTTGCAATATAATCGCTGTTTCCAAATCCAAATGAAATATACAGTGCGACAGGATTGTAAAGTACAGTAAGTAAAATTGTTTCTGTTGTACAACACTGACAACCCCGGTTTTTTGGTGCGGTTTCAAAAATTGATGCGCAAATAAAATCTTCGACACCTCTTTTTAACTACGCAAATATTTGGAAGCCCGATTTTTCGGCTTTAAGTTTAAATCTCTCATCTCTTTATTAAACGCTTTTCTCCCTCAATAATTCAGGAATTACGCCCGGGTACATTCTGAGGTACAGTTTGAATTGAATAATTTTTTTTTAATTTTTCAGGATAAATCGTAATTATTTTGAGTTTGATCAGTGTTGTCCTGAACGATACGGCGTTAACAACTAAAGGTATTCCTCCTGTCTTGTAGTAATTGTCTGAAGAAGCCTAATTCGGGGCACATCCAATGAAGGACGCTAGGCAAATCAAGTGAGATATTGAATCTCTAGTAGTTTATAATTTTTTGATTATTCTCTGCATTTTACTATGATTCGTATAAACTATGGTGCGAGTCGGAATAAAGGCTCTACATAGGCTCTCTCTATCACTCTCTCTCCTTCCCTCTCTCTCTCTCTCTCTCTCTCTCTCTCTCTCTCTCTCTCTCTCTCTCTCTCTCTCTCTCTCTCTCTCTCTCTCTCTCTCTCTCTCTCTCTCTCTCTCTCTCTCTCTCTCTCTCTCCCTCTCTCTCTCTCTCTCTCTCTCTCTCTCTCTCTCTCTCTCTCTCTCTCTCTCTCTCTCTCTCTCTCTCTCCCTCTCTCTCTCTCTCTCTCTCTCTCTCTCTCTCTCTCTCTCTCTCTCTCCCTCCCTCCTCTCGTTGGGATGGTGACCCCGTTTGGCCGACTGACATTTCCTAGCGGGTTAGAGCCGGGTTAAGGTCGGCCCCTCCCTCCACCCACCCTCCCTCCATCCCTCCTCTCTCGTGCTACGCCAATGTCAAGTGCGACTCCTTTTCTCTACTCCACAATTCCGTCCAGTCCTATCCAATATAGCAACGGCTGTAGCTCAGCGAAGCGGCTATATAAATGCGATGAAAACGCAAAATAAATCCCCAATATACAGGACGATTTTTACCAACGACGGCTACACTTTGGGGAGCTTAAAACATCCAAATTCGAAAAATTCCTTCAGTTATTATAAGGCCCACCCCGTAATCAATTTTTCAATCAAATTTTGGAGTTGTTGCAAAGAAGGCTTCTGTCCTCACAACAACGTATTTATATTCCAATGTTTTATGGAACTACGGCGATTATTACATTCTCTTATTTTTACGATATCTTATTGTTTTATCATATCGATTTTTTCTACATTTATTATTTTTAATGTCGGCTCTGTTCCGCTCTTTTACCCATTATTAAATAGGCTTCTTTTGTATAGCGCAAGGTGATCTGTTATCTTTTCCATTCTCAGTCTTCTATATTTTTTACAGTTTCTTAACATATGTTCTAATGTCACGTCTTTACGTTACAGTGTTCTGATATGTGTTCGTTCTCGTTCAATAATAAATACAGTTATTGTTGTTAATAAACAAGTGGGCAATATAGTACAGGCCTAAAAACGCTACTGAAGGTGCCGAGAATCCGTCAATCTCCTGTCGGCACAATAGGCCCACGTGCGACGTCTCTTCGACACTGACAGACACTTCAGGAAAATCTCAGAATTTCCTCAATTTGGGCCCGAATTTCCGCTGTAGCGAGTTTGATTTTTCTATCCATTATATAGTCCTTGACAGTGGTCTAGCGAGGGAGGGATGCTAGCGGTGCCGACCGACTGTATTAATAGACCGGTACCTCTCTATATATAAACTAGGACATACCCCTCCAACCACCACC
Organism: Lethocerus indicus; assembly: GCA_019843655.1. Taxonomy (NCBI): domain Eukaryota; kingdom Metazoa; phylum Arthropoda; class Insecta; order Hemiptera; family Belostomatidae; genus Lethocerus; species Lethocerus indicus. Next base: position 2,437,590 of record JACDQD010000003.1, read on the forward strand.
CCCACCCACCACCCCTCACCTTACACACCCCATACTTCGCCTACCATCGCTCCCCGTCCCAACCTTCTTACGGCCTGTGTTAAAAGCTGGATCAACATTCAAAGTCAAACATCTCCACTACACGATATATACAACCAACGATATAATAATAACAGTCGGACTATTGAGTCAAATTAGTTTCCTGAATATCTCGAGTATTTACCTACTGAGAACGACGGCGAAAAAAGGAATGAAACTTAAGAAGCGGACGAAGGGACGGGTAAGAGTTACGAAACGTCCGAAGCAGACACAACTCCCAAAGGAAAGGATCCCATACGCCATTCTACCCTTAGTGATAATTCAAATTTTTCATATTGGGATAAATTTACAGAAAAGGAGTACGTTTTCGGTGCGGGTTTTGTGCAAAGAGGGAAAATAAGTTGGCCGAAACGTCGTCCGTTTTTACCGCCTCAAACTGCGAACGGTGCAAATCGGCAAATTTTCAACAATAACGAAATTTGTTTTCGTAAACTCGCGATACCTTACCTTGTACAGTGTATTTCTTAGAGAATCGGTGTCCCAAATCACCTTACCCGGGATATTAACAATTAAGGGGGAGATTTACAGTTTAGAGGAGGCCATTAATGCAGCCCGAAGGAAAACAGAATTACATAACTACCGCTAGGCCTATAACGGACTAAACAAAGCGGGGGGTGGGTGTTTGCATTTACATCGAGCTCGATCCATACAACTCGCTCATGCATTCATGCATAGCTCAAGTTCGAATTAGAACGTAAATAAACATATATACGGGAAACGTTACGATCCACAGGCACACGTTAGATGGATAACTGGACGCGCCACGTCTATACACGCGTTTCATCGTGTATCGATCAAACGTGTTTACACCCCCAAAAAAAAAAAAAAATAGAACTCCACTAAAAATACACGAACCCTCACGAAAAAAATCGTCGCTAGGCAACTCGTCGATACCACGTTGATAAACGTGCCCCCTCACCATAAACAGTTTATAAACGGGGGCGGTTTGACAACGTTTTCATCGAAAAGAATTATTTTCACTTTTCAACATAATCTCCGACCGGTCTAGCGGGTTTCTAATTATCAAACCACCCTTGTAAATATTTAATTTGATATTCTCCCTTCACCCATGCACGATCTACGGTAGACAGACGCTTCCGGAAGGGTTTTTTTCCCCGAGAAAATATACGCAGAATGGAGTCTTTCCCTCCGCCAGATTTCGCCCCACAACGCGGACGCCACCACGTGGCGCTCAGAGTTAGCCCGAGACGAAGGGATATATTTAGTTAATTTTGTTAACAATTGAGAATAATACCTTCGCCACTGCCATTCGGAAGATCGAATTAATCAAAAAATGAAAAACTCGCCCCCGCACAGGCCCATCAGTGGGACGTTGAATGTGCAATCATCGTAAGAAGGGCACGTAACTGAATTGAAAACATAAATTATCAAAATTGTTGTGTATTTTCGAGTACGCCTGTACTGTGGTCTGCCGGAAGACAGGACAAGTGAAAGTGCTAACAGGATGCTGCCCGCCACGAGCCGTACCACGTGTCAAAGCGACTGAAGATGGCGGCCGGCGAGAAGGAAGAACGCGAAATCTACAAAAATTGTATTTCTATTTGTTTCGTTGGTTGGAAAGTCGTATAACAGGCGTATTTTATGCTACCGACAATTATATTTCGAATCACCTCCCCCACGCCACGTCAATTCGTTTTAATATCTCGAATGAAATGTAAAATAACTTAGGGGAAACGGAAGTTTCGAACGGGTTGTCGTCGACGAAATGTGTCGTAATATTCGGCGGCGGATTTACACTATTTCGTACCGCAATTGAGAGAAATACGCGCAGCGAGATGCAATTAGGGGGTCGCGTAGTGCGTTTATCGATAAAAGGGAGAAGGAGAAGGGCTCCGCGGGGCGGATGAGGGGCGGCTGAGGGGTTGCGGGGTGGAGGCCTCCTCCCGGCCGATCGATCCTCGACAACCCCCGAGGGGCCAATGACTCACGAATTGCCCCCCTCCCGACCAAACAAGTCCTTACCGACCGGCCCCCCGGTCGGCCAAGACGAAGAAGAAGCCATCCGAGGATAATTCCCCGGAGCGACTGGCGACGTAATACGCGTCGGCACGATATAGAAGCGAAAAAGGATAACGCCGGGATTCGAACCCGGGCCGAAGCGTTGAAGCCCGATCGCGCTATCGAAATAATTTTAGGATCGCTCTATTTCTAGACCGGTTTCGGCCGCTCGCCGTCTTCAGTAGCACTACGAGTCACTTTGTACGCTTGTATTGGGGGGATCACGTCCGCACTGTCACTTACGAAACCGGTCTACCGAAAGACCAGAAACCGATGAAAACCGAATAACCGGAAAATTAGATACACCCCGTGTCGTTCCTCAAAGTTAATAACGCAATTTGAATGGTTACTCCCATCGTCGGCGGACTCCACGTGGCATGTCGGGAACGTCACGGGAACTAGCCGGCGATGGAGAGGTTACAAATCAATTCATTTTCATGATTTCAGCCTCAGGATAATAAATAAATCTGACCGGGCTGAAATACCACCAAAAATGAAAGTGATAGCTTCTAGTTCTAGATTCGTCCACTCGTCTATTAGGCCTTAAGCTAGATTTATGGACGGTTAAGTGAAAGTGTCAGTGTGCAGTGCCACGTTGATTCATCGCAGTAGCATGGAATCCCCTACTGCCCTCGGCTGTGACAGTGATAAGCAGCACGTGCAATGATACTGCCTACAGTACCGAAGAAATATATTATATTGAAACGTGTCGGGAATTAACGAAATTAACGATATTCGACAACTGTGTGTTCCAATAAAGTCGTAAATCTTTGGCATCGAGGTCTATTTCACTGTCTACTCTGATACACAATGAGACATATAAAATATCCACAAATTCGTATACGTCCGACTAACAAGAGACCGGTGTCCTCCCTTCAGGATTATTGAAAGGTTCAATATTTGAGCGACATTTCTAAAGTCAAACGTATTTGTCCTAATATTAACAATTTCCCGCTTGTACCGAGAGTAGATAATGCAAAATGACTACTGAAGAGGCCAATCAGCCTGCTACTTGAATACGATGTCGACTTCATTACAAATTCCAGAATTGATTCCGTGCAACAAATTGCGATGTACAATCGTCATTCTATTTCGAATTTATGGTTTGATTGTCAATTTATGCTAGTGGGTGCGATGTTTAATGTTGACATCGTCTTGGTTTTGCAGTGTTGTGTCAAAATGGCCGAACGGAGCGTTTACACGGTCCCCTGGCAACCGGTCAGTAGTTTACCGCCCCATCAAAATACGGGATTTTATACGCAAGGATTTTATAACTTTGGCAGATAAAGACTGTTTTTTTTTATCGAAAGCCGCTCCGATAATATGCGTAACCTTACGGAGAGAGGGACACCTCGGGGCGGATAAGATAAGCGACCCGATGACCGGAGAAATACCGGCGCGAAAAAATACATTAAATGACAACCGACGCTGGTGGAATACACGATTTTAAACTTTCGGACAATAAAAAAAAGTCCCAACAAACCGCTGTTTACGCCGCTATTAATATCGGCTTTATCAGCGGAACCCAGTTTCGACTATGCTCAAAGGACATGACTCGAGTTCGGATCTCGAATATACACTTTTCCGATTTGAAACGACGTTGAACCGACACGGGAATATTGAATAGGGGAGCGCGTTCCACTCTTCCCGATCTTCCCGAGGGATTGGGGATTGAGGGGGGGGGACCAGAGCAGAAGTGGCCGTGTTTCGGACGGTGACTATAACGCAATATTCACAAATGAAGTTTTATGACACTGTCTCGGAGAAAGTCTTAACCGCACACCACTGTCATACGACCGTTTCGAATGTCCGCAGTGCGAAGAGATCGGTCCGGTTTAAAACGCGTCGAATATGACGCATTTCAGTACTAAGCCCGATTTTCAAATTCTCTACCGGAAACGCGAGTCAACTTGGCGGGGTCCACGTGCACTGATTTCGGAGTGGAAGTATCGCAGATTTGATTGAATTTCACTAGGGAAAATGACACACAAAAGTTGGAATATTTGCGGCTGTTACTCACCTAGGTCGGGCATCGAGCTTGACGGTTCCTCCTGCTGGCTGTTGGTCCTCTGGGGTGGTGCTTGTTGTTGTGCGGAGGGGCGGGGGCGGCGGCGGCGGCGGTGGCGGAGGAGGAGGCGGCGGCGGGGGCGGCGGAGGAGGCGGCGGCGGCCTCATGGAGGGCTGAGCGGAGGCCGCCTGCTGGCGGGGGTGGTGGTGGGCCGTCGACGAGGAGACCTGCGGCGATGCCGGCACCCGGAAGTCCCCCGGAGGACCCTGGTCCCGGGACATGCTCTCTGCTCTCCGCTACTAGAGTTACTACTGCCGGTGGCGGTACACTGGCACATCCACCTCAACACACGACAAAACTCACTTTCTACTGTCACTGCTATTATTAAAATATCTGGGCGTAGAGGGGCCGGCCGGTACTGGTACTGTTAGTGGAGTTGTGTTACTACTGGGGGTTGTGTTGTGTGTGTGGGGCACACAGAGAGCGAGCCGCTCCTGAGAGAGGAGGAGGTAGGTGGCCTTGTCCTTGAACAAGTTTCATGAACTCTCCCCGACAATGCGCGCGCATCTCCAAACAAGGCCGCCCCCCCAACCCCCACCCACCCAAAATCGCCTCTCACTCCTCCTACTATATAGGACACTATTCCCTCTCACCCTCCCATCACTCCCTCCCACCCTCCACCCTCACTCTCATTCACGCTCCCTCCCTCCCTCCATCCCTCCCTCGCCCTAGTCTAGGGCCACCTCTGATGGCCGGTGGCGGGGGGTGGGGGGGGTGTGGGCCACCGCCTACTAATAGAACTCGGTAATCGTTTTAACGTATTTATGACCGGCCCCCGTATTGGAGAGACGGGGTACGCCCCAGAAATTTCGTAATCGTTAAAATATTTTCAGGAAAACATGAACACGGGAATGGCCAGAACCGAGGGATCAATTACTCATCGTTACAATCTGGCTATCTCATCGATTAGAAATCATTCCGTTGCTTAAGGTCAATTTGGACTGTTTTTCAGACCTGAAAATGACATCAAAACTGACAATATATAAAGCTATACTAAAACCGACATGGACATAAAAAGAAGTCCTTCCTACCCACCCATTTCTGTAGAATTTCTGTAGGCCGGATACAGCTCAAAAGTACCATCACTGGACGGCGTCTTTATCGAGTGAAACTAATCAAACAAACCGCAATTGTACCCATAACTGGCATATAGTTGATTGTACAGTAAATAAAGTTAAAAAAAAAGCTTACGGTTAGATATTACGGCGTAAAACTAGCGAAGGAGGTTTCTTCCTAGAAACGTTTCACCCCTCCCAATTGATTAGCCAGAGGCCATTTCTTTTTAACCCCTAACCTACTACAAGAGGGTTGTAGGGAGATATTAATTAAAAGCTGTATACAGTTTCGGAGCCAATAATAAACTTTCGCCTAAATTATTAACTTTGAACTTCACGATTCCGAACCTTGCTTGTCTGAACACACTGTGTCTTTAACACAGATACAAAGACCGGTATCCTACTATCTATTAACCGTATACAGTCGAGTTTTAAACGGCTTGTTGGAGACACTTGTGTGCAATTGTAGCGCCCCTGTTTTTATTTTCTTCGGGGTTTGTAGGCGGTATTACTACTGGGCTAAGTGGGACAGCAGAGGATACAGGGGATCCACCCCGAGGCGCCATATCCCTTTCTTTCACCCGCTTTCACTTTCGCCCGACTGCCTTTCAACGCGTTGCACTCACTAATAACTTCACGGACGCCGGGCTCCACTTTTTTTTTTTTTTCCGTATTAAATATCGCAGCAACTGACGCAGTTCTATACAGATCTATTGAACCAACATTGAACTTTAATTTCCCTCTAGTCTGTTTCGCCTGTCTTTAATTCGAGACCAAATATCGATCTAGATTTAAACATCCCCTTCGGTATTGTCTGATAGCGCCGATTTCTTTCTAAAGATTAGACGTTAGAAAGAAAAAAATTCATTTTCTCATTCATTAATAATTTCATTTCAGATTTATACTGCGCAAAAGTATGACTTGAGAGGCATAATTGAACTTAGCCGACGAACAGAGAATTCACCCTGGATACGGCCGGAGCTGGAGTCTGGGGACTCCAGACATGTCGCGGCCCGGTACAACACAGTGTACCTACCATGTACCAGATAAGATTACGAGAATGGGGGGATAAGGGATTTTTTTATTTTATACAACTTCGATTGCACTCGTGACGAGGCGATTTTCCGATGGCGGTGGGTGAAATCGCCGACAGGAAATTTCCCCTTTTCTTCGTTTCCGCCCGGACACTGAAGAAGAAAGCACTCGACAACTAGTCAGGAGGGTTGTTTCAGGAGGATGATTTCCCCAACCCCCAGGAGACTTAGCGGGGAAAAGCCTGGGAGATACTAAATTTCTGTTTGGCTTTTAGTTTTCTCTCTTCGGGTCGCGGTGAATTGAAAAAAGTGTCTAATATATAAGCGGTTTCGGTCGCTCGCCATCTTCAGTAGCCCCACTGACGAAAAGAGCCTCGGAATGCCAAAAAAAAGAACCCTGCGTCCGACAAATTGAAACAATCGGACGTTCGAAACGTTATTGTCAGTGCGGAGCGATAAGATTGTACCGCCGAATGCGTACAGCGTCGGGACGCTATGTCGTGACGCTCAACCTTCCCGAATCGTAACCTCGAGATTGTTCCGTAGAATTTTTTCGATAAACACGTTTCGCGAACGACGCGAAACCAGATAAAATAATCGTTTTCGCGACTGTCCGCTGGCCATCGAAAAATACCTGCTGCAGAGACGAAATTACGGAAATTCGGATAAAAAACATTAAGCTGGGAATGCCGCTGGCGCAGGGCGAAAGTCGTAATGTCGATGTTTTCGCGTATGAAATGTTGGGGGGTTGAGATCGGGTGAAACATTGTCCGTCTCCGGAACGTTGTTTGGACGCGAAATTGTCGGCGTTGAACACAGTAGTTCACCCTGTAGGGAAATACGCACGTAACACACCCTCCGTGGTAAGGATACACGTAACGGGCAATGTAAGAGGCGCGGCATGACCCTGCGTCATGCCTGACACGTAATATTCCGCCGTCTGTAATTAACGCGTTAGCGAACGGAAATTATAGCGATAACAATAACAGTAATTTGTAACTCACAAATAAACTCTACAGCGTATTTCTTCAGTTCAAACAAAACGCTCCTGTCCCGTTACACTCTTCAGAAATCCTGGGAAAATATTACCGAACGAATGATACTGAAGACGGGGAGAAGCAGGAATACGTCTAGATAGTAGTAGATTCTTCAATCCGCTAACTATAGTGAACGGTGTGGTTCAATAACTAACCATTGTTGTCAAAGATATATATAAGTTTTTAGCTAAGAAATCCCTCTGGCTGGTAATTACGCAACTGAGTAATTATCCAGAATTTTTCCTGCTAAGAGTCACTCCTGGAGTTAGGCGAGTTTTTATAAACACAACATTATCCTGACACCGTTTTCCGCCTAATTACGCCTATTGCCAACCGATAATCTGTACCCGGAATCAACAATGACAAATAACTATAAGTTTTTCACTCGCGGCGAGGCGGCCCAGAGAATTGTGTATTATTAAATACAATCGCAGACAAAATTGCCTAATGTGCTGTTTTACAGCTTAAATTGGAATCAAAGTTGACCCTCGGCAGACAAACTCGCAAAGTATTGAAACTGACAAGGGCATACTCTCGGTAGGGTTACGCCGAGACATCCAGATATATTTAATTAACCGTCCTTTAATTTTCCCTTTAACCAAAAAAAACAACAAAAAATAATAGCTTTTATAAATGTTGATTGTACAATAAATAAATTGGGGGGGGGGAGAAAATGATCAGTCTCGGAAAATGATTAAAGTTCAGGTTTTCGAGTCATCTCTATCGATAAATGCAAAAGTTGTGCAAGCACGAACTTAATATGTGCACGAATTTGCGATTCCCCATACCCGACTCAAGAGAATCGACTTAAACAGAAAATTTGAAATCTTAAGGCCATTACTAAAACGGACATCCGAATTGAACTTGACTAACAAACTGACAATATACAATGGGATACTCAAACCGACATGGACATACGGTATAGAGAGCCATGGGGTTCCACCACAAGACATCTCGCATCCAGAGATTTCAATCAAAAGTCCTTCATGCACCATCCCTAATGCTCCCCCCGGGGTATGTTTCTAACCACACAATCCCCACCATGACCTCAACATACCGCGACAGTCGACGAAGTCGCAAAATCCCGCTTCCTGAAGTTCCACTCCCGCCTTTCTCCTCATCCTAATCCACTCGTTCAGTCCCTTTCCTTCCTCTCTTATCCATCCATTATCCCCACCGCGACGGCTTAAACCCAGAGATCACCTAGGACAGTAGTTAAATCGTGTCAAAAAGCGCCATCATTGGGGGTGGTTTCTTTATCGAGACAGACACGTGAAAAATATACACGTATCAATTGTACTTATCACTGTAAAGTTGATTGTGCAAAATAAAAAAGTTAAAAAAAAAAGAAAGGGACTCATTCTATCCCGTTTTTATACCGCTCAAGTACCAGAGTCCAGTTTCACTTTTCCGTCGTCGTCATCGTCCTCTTTCTTCGCGGCCGCCGCAACAACATTTTTTCCGACAACAATCGAGCATTTCCGTTGTCCTGTATTTGTGCCCGCGCAGGATGTTCTCTCTCTCTCTCTCTCTCTCTCTCTCTCTCTCTCTCTCTCTCTCTCTCTCTCTCTCTCTCTCTCTCTCTCTCTCTCTCTCTCTCTCTCTCTCTCTCTCTCTCTCTCTCTCTCTCTCTCTCTCTCTCTCTCTCTAATTGGTCTTCGGCGACGATCCGATTCATCGCTGAGCCATTTATCGGTCTTTTATTTTGTCGTCGCTTCCCCCGTTTTTTCTTCCATTCACTTTTTCAAATCCAGCGGCGGCTGGACCTAGAAGGTAATGCCAGAGGAATTTTCCGAGCCCTAGGTTTAAGGACGTCTCTTACGCGTCAATTCGACTTACGCCGGGTACAGAATTTCAAAATGACAAAACTTTTGAAGAAAATTAACTTAGATATTTTCCTCATTAGTTACCCTAGGTCCCAAATGGGGATCAGTAAATTTTTAAATTTTTCTGATATGACATATGTGTTTACAGGAAGTTTCTTTTTTATTACTTTCAGTCATTTCACATTATAAATACTTGTAATTATGATTATTATTCAAAATGAAAGACGATCGGTCTCATGTGTCGGTTCGACTCTGTAGTGCCCTCGATTTAAAAAACATCGGTTTTTAAAAACATATTTGGAGGTACTATTTGATATAATAATGCACGATAATAAGTAAATTTTATGCAAAATTTTCAGAAATAAAAATTTGGTACTTAATGGGTTAATTATCCTACTGAAATGCGTCGTTCTGTCGCGTCCCAGTGATGTAACTCTGCGCAATGAAAAAGTGTTTATAAGTACTCACTAAGTACTTGATTTTATAAGTTTTTAAAAATTGAATAGCGATTAATAAATCTCCGATGTACAGGTCGAATAAATCTCCTTTTTTTGTACCCAACAACCGAATTTCTTTTTTTAATTCTCGTTTACATAAAAATAAATTTTTGAAAACGGTGGAAAACCAGTGTGTTTTCCACTTCTATAGTTGTGACAATAGAAGAGAGAAAACAATATTCCTGTTTAGTCATTTTTCCGTTTAAATTATTTGAAAACTGCGTGCTGACATTTCGCGTACCGGATTTCGGGTGATGATTTTTTTTCTGTTTTATAAAAGTTGGCATTGGGCGCTCGAGGGTTTTTCATTGGCGGCGCATTTCCTGTCTCGTTCTTCGCCCGAAAAGGACGAAGGACTTGCTCTGTTGGACGTCGCCGCGAATTCCGTCCGTAGGAAGGACTTCCGGTCGGGCCACGGTCACGGCCGACGTTCGAGACTGACCGACAGAATAAATCAATTCCCAACTCTCCAATCAACTTTGTACAACTAATTGATGGGGGGAAATAGAGAACGGGGAAGGGGGAGGAAATGGTGAAAGATCGAACCATCCTGCGAAAAGGACGAAAAGCGTGAAGACGATGTACAGGAGACGTGAAAACGTATAACTGATGGATACAGTGGACTGGTTACAATTTGTCTCTGTAAACGAATGTATAATGACACTTTTTCGTTAAAAGTTTAGCAGATTTGAACCGAAAATTTTGACTGTCCCAAAAATATTGATCCCCGATAAAGGAACATCGTATTTTCTGATATCAGGGACGGACGCGAGGTCAAATAATTTTGATTATGAAAATTCTTCACCTTCTTCCCATTTCTTTTATTTTTGGCCTTCTTTCTATATCTCTCTCTCTCTCCCATTATCTGTCCATCGCCGGTTTCGCAGTCGTCGAGCCGAAATTCGACCGGGTTTTGACGTGGGACTTATCGCTCTTATCCAGTTCTCGGCTGTAATTTAAGCCGTAATTTTTTTTGAATGCTTAAAATCCGACTTAAGTTGTGCAGGCGGTGGTGGCGCGGGGCGTTGTACGCGATGCCAGAACAGACTGGGGCCACGAATATTCGTTTATATTTTGGCACCGCCGTGCCAAAGTTGCCTCGAGGGCAGTGTTCGGTGCGTTGGTTCGGTTCTTGAGTTTATTGTTGAGTCCGCGAGGTCCACATTGGCCGCCTGCGGCTGTTCTAATAATTGTACACAAGGTCAAGGCTGGACGCGCTTTTAACTTCTCCCCCTCTCGCCCTCCCACCCTCCATCCATCCCTCCCTCCTCAACTCCCTCCCTCCCTCCCTACCATCCCTCCCTTTCTCTCTTTCTCTCTCTCTCTCTTTCTCCGCATCGTCTCGAATTATCGGGTCATTGTCACCGGTTTTCACTGTGCCGATTGCGCCACATTGCGCACCGCTGTAAGGAAAATTAATATTGTTTGGAATTGGTGGAATTTTATTATTGGTTTTGTCATTTCATCTGTTTCACTTTATCCTGTATCTCGAAAACGTACAGGAAAATTTACAGTAACGTAAGCTGTAATGTCTTTAATTGATAGAGCGGATCCAGAATGCGGGCCAGAAAACCATGACCATGATGATGATGTTCATTGAATAATTCCAGTGGGAAAAATGAACATGAAAACGCTTGAAAAACGAAGTGTACGACGCTTTTGTATGTTTAAAAAGTATATGTATTGTTTATTCGTATCTCTCTGTATTATATATGTAATTGAACTAACCGCATATAAATAAACTTCTAGGACCAACAGTGTGTAACCTACAGTTATGTACAATCGTATTCAGTTTCGGCTTACAGGCGACAGACCGTAGGTCGAATTCAAGGATATATTCCTTAAATTGAAGAACATCGGGTCTCCCAATAAGAAAGGACAAAGTTGAGACGGCGAACTTCCTGGGTTCCAGACGACGGGGCGGCATGACAAATGTTCCGAAATAGAAAATAGACAGGGTTCTATTTTGCCGTCTAGGTTCAACCCCTCGCTTCGTTATTTATAGGGGGGGGGGGTTGGGTTTAAACGGTTCCTGCGGTCTATTAACATCGACTGGAAGTGTACTTCCAGGTCCACAATTAAAATGACAGGAAACGGTTTGCATTCCAGGCTGTAGATGGCGATCAAGAATAGCCCGTATCGTTACGTGTACAGTACGTGCGGAAAGTCATTCCGGTTTCTCACTTACTGGGGAATTTTCGATTTACCTCGTAGTACAGAGACTGGCGATAGTGTCGGCTCGTTGAAATAGTAATAATTATAACGCTACCGCCAACTTCCGGTAGGAGGGCGTAGCACTGTGAGAAGTACACCTGTCGACCGTGATGACGGAACCGGTGAGAGTTACGAAACGTCGGAAGCGGACATATCCGACGGAGGGCCACAAAATGAAAAACCCTTCCAGCGGAGCCCTTCCGAACACGGGAAAAATCGGTACAGCGGATACTCGAACCCTACCGGACGTTGGTGACGATCCGAAGCGTGAACCTCAGCTATAGTTAATCTGATTACACGGTCAGTTGGGACTTATCCGATTTTCGCCAGATGAGACGGCTAATTGAAGCTGGAAATTGATTGGTAAGCCGTCGCCGTCGAGGGTCCAGTGTGCCGAGCTCTAGAGTGCATTATTATGCAACTCTCCGCTTTCACCTTCCCCTGTGCACTCTCCTCCTCGGATGCACTTTCTCTCGAATAACGCCACGATATTTTCACCGCGAAACGCCGGGATAAAAAACTATGTCACACCCCGACAAATTATCCATAATCTAGCAGTCTAACTCTTATGGAATCCTTCGAGAAATTATTGGCGCGCTGTTTCTTTTTTAGTCCCATTTTCGGACCGCCGAACGACCTGTTGGGCGTTGTTCAGATTGGGACAGAGTTGCAGGTGTTGTTCAAAAAAAAAAAAAACGGAACAACTCCCCGCGAATTATGGGCCATCTTGCGCCCAGAAACGAAGCCAAAATGCGATCTGCCAAAACCTATTTTCTTTATAGTGACGTGCGGCCACTAATTTCGGATCGGCAGCCGGTTTCTGCGCGGTATTTTTCAACACTGACGATACGCCGTCTTCAGTAGAGTTGGCCAACAGTGGAAACTGTTTCAGTCGAACTTTATGTTTTTGTATTTGCTCATTTCGACTGAATTTCGCCGTCCAATCTCCTTTAGATGGTGAATTCCATTCACGTCGATCGCTTAAAGTTTAACCTCGTTCAACAATTGCGAATAATTGGTTATTTTGGCGCCGGTGGGGCACAAGAGGATGCGTGCACAGCCGACCAGAAGCTGGCTGGAGAATTGCCCGGCAAGGTCCGATTCATTGGGCCTCATTATGCAACCGGTGGCCCGACTTTATTAATTGTCGGCCACAGTCCCTGAAACTGGTTTCTTTTCATTCAATCTCTTGGATTGTTCGGACGGCAATTCGTCATCCGCCAACCGATCGCCGGATACAATATTGATAATTTCCGGCTTATCCGAATGTCGGAGACCTCCATTGTTGACCACGACCGTATCTTGAATTGACGCTTGAAGTGACAAAATTTGGCGGTATCTGCCGTATATGTAATTATTTGAACAGAGTAACAACTAGTAGGGCCGTGCTGTTGTTACTGCGGTGGAAAACGTTACTTCGAGGGGTCCTAAGACCGAGTGGAAACTGAGTTTAATTACTTTAACATACCTGTTTTGTGGCCCGCTAGGGGTTGGAATACTGTACGCTTGTGGTGTTTCTGTCTCCTCTCGCCGGTTCGGTCTTTTGCTAGACCGGTTTCGGCTGCTCGCCCCATCTTCAGTAGCGCTGTTAGTCACTTGTACTGCGGTGGTTGTCCGTTTCATGTTATTGTATTTTGGGGGTGTTTGTCTGTGTGTGACTAATACCGCTACTGAAGTTGGCTACCGGCCGAAACCGGTCTAGCAAAAGGCCAAACCAGCGAGAGGGGTCAGAGTTACTAAAACTTACATAAAAATTGACCTTAGCCAACAAATTCACAATATGGCTATGAGTAATCGCACAATTCATCATGACCTCAACAGTCGTCGAAGTCGAAAAATCCCGGTTCCTCCTAAGTTCCATTCCCACTCCTCATCATAATTTGCTCGTTCGGTCACTCTCCTCTATCTGCAATTGTACTTATTAACAATTATTTGTCGACTGTACAATAAATGAAAGGGGAGAAGGAAAATCATTTCCAAACTGATTTCTTCTTCTTCGTCGCGAGTTCATCCCCGACGTCGGTTTCTCCCCGATAGTCTTCTTCAAGAAGAAGCATCCGAGATATCCCCGTCCCGCCAAATCGAGAGGGCGTTCTTGTCTTCCGCCGACGTGTAGGAAACGCGCGGTCTCAGTCGTGAAGCCGAACTGAGACGCTGGGCGGATGCCCCCTCCCCCCAGGACACGAACGGTAACAATGAAGATGAAGAAGAAACAAGAAGAAGCTGTGCCAGCTGTGGATTCTCCCCCACCCCCATCCACCCTCATCCCTCCCAAGCTCCAGTTTCACACTTCCGGTTAGCCCACTTCCTAATACGCGCACGGGCGCACGCACAGACCTATTTACGCAACTTCCGGCCCTCCAAGGAGCACGTGCCCCACAAACAACCGCCCTTCAAACAACCGAATGGTGGTGTTACACTGTCGGACTTCGTTTCATTCATTTTCACCCCCAGACAGGGATTATCCTCGGCTCGAAAGGTGAGAATAGACTCGATTGGCACAAAATATCCCAACAATATAAGCGTATATAGTATGCAGGATGGTTTTCTTCATACCGGGTTTTTATTATTACTCTTCGGTGGGCAAAAATTGATCGCGCGAAATTCACGTTCTGACCGCCTGAAACTAGTCCCTACTGCGGGACGGACTAATAATAGACTTGTTTGGCAAGGACAAGGCCTCCATCAAATGGATATAGTCTCCGAATTATCCCGTATTAGGGGGGGGCCCCGGGGGGCTTTTGACTGACAGCGTTAAATGGTTTTTCTCTGCCGACGCCCCGCGTCATTACATAATGTCCAGTCGAGTGTAGCATATTCGAAACTCAGCATATTCGAAGTACCGAATCGGATTTGATACAGTGGCTCAGTAGCGATATAATGTTTGAAGTCTAAGTCTAATCGGGTTTCCACTTGCCGGAACTTACAGCTATCTTACGCGGGCATCTGGCTCGCGTCGAAAGAAATGAACTCATAAAATTCTTTATACCGGATATAATGATTATTATTATTTGCTCATATACGGTTAGGCGAACGTGTGTACGGATTGAAAAGTGGCAGTAAAACGAGCCCACGACTCACTCTCACTTCGCCATTATCTGCGCAAGTTGCAAACGATGCTGAAACGAAAGTCCCGACCGAGGAGCCCGACTCTCCCCTAGTTTCCCCTTCGCCAATTACCCCGGGCCGTTATAATTATTATTATATTGTCAATTAATTTTTGCCCCCTCCCCCCCCCACGGCGGGGGAAAGTGTGCCGACGAACAATGGGCCTCGGTAGAGCACGGACCGGGAATCGAACCCACAACAACTGTAGGCGCCCACCAACGCAAAGGCATACAGAACACGTCTCTAGAATAATGGAGAAGGAGATAAGAACAGTTTCTGGACGAATTAAATGAACGGTTCGACTTAGGCGAGACCCAGGGTGGATTTTCACGGTAATGGCAGTTAAAAAACCGTTGTTGCTGACGGCCGAAACTTCGGTATCGCAAAAAACCGCGACATTTATTACTTCATTTTTTATGGCATTCTAAAACAACAATCGTAGTCTCACAAACGATCTGTCAACTCTGATACGATTAACCCCGTTTTGTTTTTATTTCTCGAATCGTCTAAATTGGCCGGTGGCGGCCACTGTGGGCGTGTTTTCACTGTCAGTTTCCGTCTGTTGGTTCTTGAAATGTGGAGGAAAGTGAAGGTCTCGGTCTGTTAACCGGTGTCGGACAGTGTGATGATGGTGGCTTTGAAAGACAAAGGAGAAATCGAGAGAGGGAGGTCGCTGGAAGAGACAGTGTTAGAACAATACCTACCGCCATACTTCGTCAACGGGTATCAAATTATGAACGATCTCCCACCACGTGCTCTTTCAATGGCCCTCCGATCGGATACATCTTGGGGCCCTTCTAAGGGCGAATTCTACTCTTGCGGTAGTAACGCATCCGCGTGTCGGAACAAGAGATATATAATGCTTTGTTTCTATGGAAAAGGGGAGTTTAGGTCGGTGCTTACCTAGGTTTAGGTAAGTTCTACTGTAGGTTCGTGGTCTTTTGCTAGACCGGTTTCGTCCGCTCGCCACCTTCAGTAGCGCTGTGTCAGTCGCTGTCTTGCAGTCTTACTTTACTTGTACTTGACAGTACAAGTGAAAGTGACAGTGCACTGAGGATGCCCCTTCGAAAAACGTCCAAAGTGCCGAAACCGGTCTAGCAAAAGACCACCAAACCGCCGATAGGAGACAGAAACACCACGAACCTACGGTATTACAACCTCTCGTAGGCCACAAAACAGGTATATTAAAGTAAGTTCTACTGTTATTACTATTATGCAACTTTCCCAACGAACGTATTAACATTGTGGAAAACACAAATATCCCTGTTCTAATACTTATGTAAAGGCACTAATCGCGTCTCATTCCGACTGACTTATTTTAATCATTTATTTATCTAGTATTCGTTGTAAGTGCAGGTAGTGCGGCGTGCAGGCGGCGGTGCAACGAAGGGCGGAAAATTGACTGGGGCCGGAGGGATGAATTCTACCCCCTGAATGGATGCTGTAGAGAGTGAGAAGGGTTGAGTGAGGGTGGGAGGGAGGGAGGGAGAGAGTGATGCGACGGCGTAGAGAGTGAGAAGGGTAGGTGGGGGGGTACGACCTTGACCCAGAGAGTAACGCTGTACTCTCTCTCTCTCTCTCTACCTGCCATGCTGTACCCTCCTACCTACCTGCATCACATACCTGATGGGGTGTGTCTGTGTGGGTGCTACTGCCTACAACAAAGCATATAATATTCCCATTGTATATCCCAGCGGTTTGAATACAGCCCACACGTCCCACACGATTTTCATCTAATTTCCCGGCTAATATATAACACAAAACGTGTACCCGATATATTGGGTTGTTGCGAAAATAATGATGCTTGTCTTGTACAGACGGGACGAGTCGAATTCACCCTCAAACATTTTTTCATACCTGCGGTCTGCGAGGGGTTGGAATACCGCCATCAATATGGCCATACGCCACACAATACCTAAATATCTACTGAGACCCGGAATTATTCCCAGAGAATACTTTATCTACAGTGAAACGCCTATTGACCGGGACTCAGAGATTAAAGGGTAAAGAGAAAAATTTTTGTTTTTCTCCCACTCTAAAAATCAATCGCAGATTTCAAACGATTGAAGATATACAGAGAAATATATTTCGTGTGTTTCTGTCTCCTCTCGCCGGTTTGGTCTTTCGCTAGACCGGTTTCGGCCGCTCGCCATCTTCAGTAGCGGTGTTAATCACTTTTGCACTGTCACTGTGCAGATGAATTTTACACGAATTCCGGCCTACCTGGGACATTAATACACTCGTGTACACAGGTATTAGGGACAAGGATATTTGAATTTTGCACAATGTTAATACTCTGTTGGGGAAAGTTTATTGCGGAATTCCACTTCGATAACTCAAAGCGGAACTCTCTTTTTCATACGGATTGTTCTATGAACAAATAGGGAAAAGGGGCCGAAAGTGAATGCCGATCGGGCACAATTTTCCCCGATAACGAATTTTCACTGAGGCCGTTTGTTTTTCGTGGAAATCCGCGTAGAATCGGGCCCGACATTTTTCCCCGTTTTTCGTCGTCACACTGAAACGGTAGCGCCCACAGCCAGTGTTGCAGAATTTTCGGGTTTTAATTAAACTCCTGACAATTCGGACAACGTTTTGATGTGCCCGTGTTCCGCCCTTTCAACACTTCCACTTATCACACTTTATTGCTTTTCGCTACGGTCATTCGTTGTACAAAAAACCGGACACGTGGCAGAAACTTAAATTTATGTTTCGTCCACGCCAACAAACACAAGAACAATAAGAAATATAATTATGTAGTATATAATATTTTCGAGACACCCATTACAATAAGCAACAGTTATGCCCAGAAACCGCATATAGATATATATACGTATGTATAAATGTGGATGGTTGTGGAAAACTGGATGTTTTTTGGGCATCCTCACTGCACTCTCACCGTCACATATACTGTGGTATTTGTCAGTTTTTGTGGAATCTTGTTATTGTGTTATCGGCGAATTATGTTTGTTGTCTTCCCCCAGACAAAGTGTCAACAGCGACTACTAACACAGCGCTACTGAAGATGGCGAGCGGCCGAAATTGGTCTAGCAAAAGACCAAACCAGCGAGAGGAGTTTCATATGTTATTTGATACATGCATACTGGACTTTCTATATTTTTATACACGAATATTTGGACTGAAATATATACTTTTCCTGCTCACGATTGTTGCTCTTGTAATCGGTGAAATTTTAGGATGATTACAACTCGATATTCACAGGTGTTTTCAGTTAACTGCCATTTTCGACGCACCCGCTCTCGTTATATTCAATTAGAAACTATTTCTGACGAGAAAACTCAGAGAAATTTTCAATTGAAAGAAAAATTGAGAATCCGAGAAGTCCGAGAATCTCTTTGTATTTAAAATTTAAATTTCCTATTCAGATCGACTCGAATTTAGTATGCATAATTGTAGTTTGTGAATGCCCGAACGACAGTATAACTGTATTTGTATTTGAAATCGTTATCTACGTTCGACAAAACTGGTGTAGATAATTGAATTGAGAGGACGAGACCGTATAATTTACGCTACTGTTCGAGGGCGGAGACAGGAAGAGAAGTTGTCGGCCGAAGAAGTGAGACTCCTGGGAGTGGTTTAGGAGAACCGAAAGTGGGGCCGAAGTCCTCCAGGGGGTGGTCTAGGTTGACTCACGACAGGGCGTGAACGTCCTCAGGCTTAAAATAAACCGGTGGTACGTCTTGTTGAAACGGGAATAAAAACGAAAACGGGCGGAATACCGAATCGATGAGTGTGTTTAAGACGAAGCTTTTAGCTTCCTTTTGGGTTCCTAGTCTAGAAATAAATTTTAACCTACAATTGTTTAGTAAAGTTCTAAATGAAATGGGCACGGAAAGATTTTATATAGTAACTTTGCCTTGTCTATTTTAAAGGTATTCTCAGACATTACTACGTTACTTATTACTGGAATCTCACTTGAGCGAAGGTGTTCAAACTTTGTCCACTCATTCGAACCCTTACTTATTGCTGATAAATTGCGTTTGGGGGCAGTTTTTGGGGTCCTGGTCCATTCGGCATTTTAAAGAGAAATAAATATTGTCGCAAAAATGTTTACGGGATTAGTTTTAGATCGGTTTTCATCAAATTTTCTTACACAACGTCGCCTCAGTAGGCCTAATTTATCGGTGCGATTTTTCCGGGATTGTTTTATGCGTCACCGGTTTCGCTACCGATAAACAAGCCCCCCCCCCACCGATATCCAGTTCGATATTACAATTCCCAGAAATGGCGGAAAGAATCTCAATCGTATGTTTTCAGCATTTTCCTCTCCAATACCTTAGGTTTTGGGGTGTTTCTGTCTCCTACCGCCGTTTTGGTCTTTCGCTAGACCGGTTTCGGCCGCTCGCCATCTTCAGTAGCGTTGTGCATTAAGCACTTTGGATGTTTTTCGGGGGCGTCCTCACTGCACTGTCACTGTCAATACACACGACAAACTGACAATTACCAGAGTATAGGTGACGGTGACAGTGCATGACATGACACATGACAGTCGGCGTAATGCTGACTTATTAAATATAACTAGCGGTCAAACGGTAACTGTACAAGTGAAAGTAACAGTGCAGTGAGGCAGCCAAAAACATCAAAGTGAGTGACTAACACAGCGCTACTGAAGATGGCGAGAGCGGCCGAAACCGGTCTAGCAAAAGGCCGAACCGGCGAGAGGAGACAAAAACACACGAAATCTACACGGTATTCCAACCCCTCGGAGACCACAAAACAGACTTCCCCTCCAGTATTTCCAAGCGCTCGTTTCAATAAGTGGCATCGTCATAAAATCGTGACGCACACATGCCAGTGAATTTGATCCGACCGCGGCGGCCCTGAGAGCGCGTCCAACCTTGAATATTCACGATATCGGAATCGGACGATAAAAATAAAATGGCCGGGGGGGGGGAAAAAAAAAAGGAATTTTGACTGAGGAGAGACAGGCCGTCCGGGTCGAGGCCGTCCCGAGATAACGAATTGATAAGAGAAAATTTTACTCGGGCGAGTGATGCCCACTCTCACTTTATTGGAGAAACTGCGAGCACTAGGAGAACTGCACGGGTAACGGATAGTTGGTTATTGAAAAATTTTCTATTTATTTCCGTTTCAAATTTTGCAATCCTCCAATATATTGTCCCGTTCGGCGTTGCGAAATTGCGGTATATTAAATCCCGACTGAACCAAAGTGCTGTAATATTACTGGGGTTTGACCTATATATATATATATATATATATATATATATATATATATATATATATACACATTGTGCTTAGTCAATAAACATGTTGTGGGGCCAACCAAATACCGCTAGGTCCGATAACGCTTCTCCGACTCCACATTTACCTGGGAATATCATTAGATACTAGATTAACCTGTTGCCAACAGTGTCGTATATGCAGTTGTACACTGTGAAGATGGATCGCGACAAATGCATTTCTGCGTGAAGTCAACGTTTCAAAAAGCTCATTCCAAGTTCCCGCCCTGGAAAAAATTTATCTGGAATTTATCCAGCGGTGTCGGTAGTTATTTCTTCCTGATAACTTTGTACTAGAAAAGCCATAGTGTTCTAAAAAAAATTCTTGCACTGCGAATCATTTTCACCTCGACTCAATTCATATCCTCGATTTACTAACAATAAGTTATATTTTATATATCATCGACAGTACCTTTTATTCGATATATTTAAAAAATTGAAAAACGATCGACGCGTAAAAAATTATATTTTTCTCTTATAAACTGCACGTATCAGCTTTTAAAAATTTTACACTTCCCCTCCCCCAAATAAACATACGCATATTTTGCTCCGTTTATTTCTTTTAGGGGCGAAATTTCGGTGGGAGGGGGGGGGGCGAAATCAACTGTCAACAATTTGGACGTCGCGGACAACGGAAACGAAACTATCTCGGCGTTTATAATAAAAACCGCTCAATAAAAATATCGTCGAATTACGACGTCGGGATATTAAATAAACGCGGTGCGATTAAATATTTAATATCGCGAAACGGAAAAACGCGATCAAATTCTCCCCGGTCTGACCGCTCCACTATTTATTGCACTTAAAACACTAAATGCCACTTTATTAATTAATTATATTATGACTCATTAATCCGCATAATCGCTGAACGATTTGTTATCAACAGTTTGTCAGATTGCAACTTTTACTGGCTACCAATTATCTTGTTATCCGTATTAAGATTCTCCATCGACATTGCTTATATCCGCGTTTAAAATTACATTTTTTTCTTGTCCATATTTCTCTCGAGACAGGACAATTTGTAATTTTGTTGTGAAATTTGTTGTATTATTGTATGGAGACATAGGCAGTAAGGTTGTGTCGGTTATTTCCCTTACTATTTTCGACTGTAAAGTACGGTGTTTTACGTTACTTAATTGTTCGAACCGAATTTTTTTATCTATTGTCCAACCCGTGTAATACATAAAGTATATAATGTTAAATATATTTCTACGCTTATATTACAGCTAGCCCCCTCGTGCTTCGTGTCGCTTCGCCTCAAGACGGGCATCTCAAATTGTGGAATATTTTCAAATAAACTCTAGCGTGGGTTTCTTGTTTTTTTCTTTCATTTGCCGCGGATATATTTCTGGAATAACTATTGGGAGTGAGATGAAATTGGGGCAAGGTTAGTGGGGGCCAACACCGTCTATTTTAGTGCGCACAGATCGCTCTTCCTTTTAATCCTCTCGGTCGTCAGGGAGGGCCTTAAAATTATCGTCCACCAAAAAACCTCCAAGAAATCGTATAAATCGTTTACTAAGTACGGCGTTCAAGTTTAAGTTACAGAACCCTATAGCTGACAACTCGGGTTACACAGCAGAGGAAAGAAAATTAAAAAAAAAAAACTCCGATAGAAGATACGAGGACAGCGGTGTTTTAGCACAATAGTGCTGACTTGATGCTTCGGCGTTAGTTTCTAATTACTGGCGAAAATGGCCCGTCGAGAAATTTTGGAATATTTTATATCAGCATTTAAATTAGTTACGCGCTGTTTTCTCCCAGGCTGTTCCCAGCCGCTCGCCATCTTCAGTAGACTTTTCTGTCGTCGGCGGTGTAGGACGAGTCACTTTTATTATATAACGAAGAAATTACCTTAGTCTAGTCTTACAATATACTACAAAAGACGTAATTCTGTTTTCGGACCTGCCGGAATATACATATAATACAATGCAGGAAAAATAAATCGAGCGTAGCTCGATTAGGTAGCTTTATTTAACATATATAGGTGAAAAAATATATATGATATATACTTCAATATGAAAGATACCTGCGATAAAATCACAGTTAAAGCACCCCAAAAAAAACCATAATTATATGTAAAAATTAAGTATAATATTATTTTTTTATGTGTAGCCTAACATAACCAGGCCTAAACTGGGACTAGACGCGTATAACATGTCTAGTATTATAAACTATTATAGAGATTTGTGTCGACTGTTTTTTCCAATTTCCACTATATAGATCAATCCAATGGATATAGATTTAGTCGATATTGTCGGCCTCGTAACAAACAATAAAAAAACAAAGTGGTTCCACGGGTTTGCCGTCTATAAATGTTATTGGACCGGATAGGCGGCGGTGACGTCAGCTTACGCGTCTATACCGCGTCTATAGGGAATCGGCCTGCGCTGTGTGCGTTTCACACAATTCTCCTCTGTCAGAAATGGCGCAACGGGAGAGGCAGGAACTCGGTTAGCCGAGTGTGCACAGTCATCAGTGTCGTCCTCTCCATGAATACGACGACCGGGACAGAAATTCCAGGAAAGACGACTTCCTCAGGATCGAAAGCTGTACATTTCTGTTCGTTTCCGCCACAGTAATATCACATCAACAGAACCGAGGTTTTCCCCGCAGCCGGTTGGTGACAATTCAAGTTCGGACTTGGCTCAAGACCAAATTTGACCGGACAGTCTATTTCGCCGGTTATACAACAGAGCAGTATTTGGGTCACTTACGGTCGTTGTAAATCGACTTTCTTTCCCCGAGCCCATCATCACTTTCACCACTTTCGACTCGGTGTGTGTGTGTGTCGGTTAAAAAACAGAGACACGCACGGTAACCGGGTTCGACCATATGGTCCCGAAACTCTGTCCATATGGCCTGTCCATCCAGCCTCTTCAAACTGATATTAATTATTCATTACGGCGTAGAAAGTCGACACAGCCCGTTGCAGTTATCACTGTGTCGAGACACGGGCTGAAACGAGTGGTAAAATTCTAAAAAAAAAAAAATTGCGCACGGAGCGAACTTATTAGATCTCATCTATTGATGTACTACCTGAAGTAAGGGAGTATATTTGAATTGATATATACGTGTATTAAACAACCGTACATGTCCACGGTATTTATTTAAAGACAAAGTGAAGTATCTGTAACCGCAGGTCCTGCGGGAAAAGGATTAATCGACCCGGCGATGGGCCGAAATTTCCACGATTTGTAAATTTCAGTGACACTTTTTAGTCTTAAATAATCGAATGAAATACTATCGAGCCGTTTCCCAAGATCGATAGGGCGAGTGATGGATTTTGTTCTTCCTAATTCCAAATTAGATTGTACAAATTCCAAGATTGGACTGACCGGTCGGGCGAGTCGGTGGAGAAATTGAGTTAAGGAGAAAGAAAAAGAGTGAGAGTGATTTTGATGAAAGTGGTCCAGGGTCGATCTCCCTCCCTCCCTCCATCTCTCTCTCTCTCTCTCTCTCTCTCTCTCTCTCTCTCTCTCCCCCACACTCCCTCCTCGGCCCCATACCCTCGTCTTACGTTACGCAACAACGCCCGCACCCATTTGCCCGACCGAGTGCACTACGCGTGTAGAGAAGAAGAAGAAGAAGAAGAAGAAGAAGGGGAACACGCAATCGGCGTAAACCCTCCGTCCGTCGTAAAGCGTTTTAGTTTTATATAGATCGGAGCCGACTTTCTAAACCTTGGCCTCCAAGGTACGATCCTGAAGCTCTCGGTAGACCGCCTCCGAAGGACTCTCTCTCTCTCCAAATTTCGACACCTCCGAAGGGCCCCCGAACACCTCTTCGGGGCATCCACGAAATAAGTCTTTGAACGGGTGGAAAAGAAAAACTGGAAACATTACAAATTCTGATCGCCTACAACGCCGCTAACGGATTCGAGGTTCTGTTCAGAATGTATAATACAATCCATGTAAAATAGACAACGCAGCACTTGTAAACCATTTATTGTCCACCCTCCTGCACCACTTTTATACACACTAAGTTTTGTCAATGATCAATTGTTAAACATCTATAATAGTCTCATCGTAAAATACCATTTCATCGCCCTCATTTTATACAGATAATAAAATTTATTATTGTGTCACATCGCGCTGTGGCATCTGATTGTTCGATATATATATACATATCGTTTTGTATTTCTGTACAATCAACCATTGTTGTTAAAGGTGCAATCGATGAATCTTATATTTTCCAGACTAAATGAACAATCTTAACATCGACGATAATTATTGAAATGAATTTGATTTATTATCATCGGCGTGTTGTGTTATTCGCACTCGCTGAAATGTATTCGA
The DNA here is from genome assembly GCA_019843655.1 of Lethocerus indicus. NCBI lineage: Eukaryota > Metazoa > Arthropoda > Insecta > Hemiptera > Belostomatidae > Lethocerus > Lethocerus indicus. Next base: position 2,462,085 of record JACDQD010000003.1, read on the forward strand.
TGCGGAGTCCTCGCTCCATTATAAGAGTGATAACGCGCTGTGATAACGTGAAACCCTCTCGAATATTCGAGTGGCCGGCGCTGACATTGAAATATTTGTTTTCGGTTTTTGGTTTTTTTTAACAGATTAACGCAGGATAAACAGTGGCAATCGAAAATTCGGCATTGGCGAAACGACAGAGGGAATATTTTAAATGAGAATCCATAGATTGAAATGAAAAATTTTGGGAATTGTCTGTCGCATCAATCAGAAGAAACAAGCTAACTAATAATAATATCAGCTCAAAGTTGTAGCTACTTAAACTCCTCTATCTCAATATCGGACTCAAAAGAATTGACTTAAATTTAGACTATTATTACCATTATGACTAAAGCGGACGTCAAAATTGACCTCAGCCCAAAAAAAAATTCACAATATACAAATAGATATTATTGTTAATATATAAAAACCGACACGGATATACATAATTGAATTATATGATGAAAGGTCCAAAATCCCACAATTCATACTCCGACAGGCGACGAAGTCGTCAAATCCCGGTTCCTCCGGTATAAATCCTCCAGTTGGAAACTATCCCATTTCTTGCCCTCCTGAAAATCCTCACCGTCCAGAAAGAAGGACAGGGGTAGGCATCGATTGCCGGGTTCGCCTTGAAAAGTATATTTGCGTTATCGTAACCGACCTAAACCAATACAAATAAATTATTTCTGTTCTACGCGATTCGCCTTAAAATTCGGTGAATTATTTCGTCGTTTCGCCCTCGGTCGTTGTTATCAACGGCCGTGAAAGATGATTGGGGAGGAGGGGGGACCCAGTGGCCGACATTGGGCCGGCACTCGGTACCGGATTATATTTATTGTACTCAGATGTATCCTTGTACCGGTATCAGTAAAACACAACACTCGAGAGGAAAGTTGTTTGCCCAAGGATTTTTGTTGTCGTCCGGATCGCCGATTTTGGGGCGACAATTACGCGAGTCCAAGGTATACGAAAGGTGCCATTTTAAAAAAAAAAAAAAAGAATTCATCCCTCTGCCGAGAGGCGGCATCCGAGGCGATTGTCTCGACCTCTAAACTAATAATTCCCACTGGTTAGTGAAATGTAAAATAATACAAAAAAAATGAACCGTAATGGGAGAATAAGGAAGAATTTCCCCCATGCAGGTGGGGGGGGTGGGCAAACTTTAGAGGCTAAAGATCCAAATTCACCCTTAAACATTTCAATCTGGGTTTTAACACAACACAAATAACAATAAGTATGGATTTGAATTAAGGAGAACGACGATTTTTTAAAAATAAAATGAAATTTTACGCCAATATTTTCTAAATTCTATTCATCATCGACTTAAGTTTCGCGGCTCTTATAATAAGTGGATAATAAATGGCACAGTTTTTTCGCCCTTATCCTTCCCGAAGTGGAGTAAAGTTGAAAATTCGAAGTTTCCCCGATTTCTCCCATATTCAGTCAGTCAACAGTGGGATAAATTCGGCCCATATAAATGAAAGAATGAAAGAAATGAAAAACTGTTTACGTTTTCCAAAAATAAAAGCTCCATCCCAGTTATTTATTGATGTTAATCTACGGGACTCAGGTATTAGGCTCTGAAGGCGACCTTGTTTACACAAGGCGTAGGCACACACTCTACACGTGTACCGCGTACACCATTGTCCCCAGTACCATTCCACGTGTCATTCCTATAATGTATATGTATACTGTCTTACTACCGGCCTTAACCTTTGCCTTAATCTATATTATTCGAATTTCCCCCTCAGTGTTTGTAAAGGGTGTACCAAAATTAACGCGAGATTTGAATTAAATAAAAAACACAAAGTTTTTTTTTCTTTAAATTGTTATTTTTTTTTTATCGAATCGTAAAGTACACAGGATAGGGTCATGTATGGAATTTTGGGATTAACGCCGCTCGATATTCGCTAACAGAATCGGTTCAATTAACCGATAGCGACGTGCATGCACATATTGGCCTAGTTTTGGCGTCTGATGTTTACGCAACGCGGAAGGTAAGTTGATAGGGGGTTGAAGGGACAGGGGATATGGGGCTTCGTACGGCCAGTAAGTCGGTGTCGTGTCCGACTTAGGGGAAACCTTCCCCAGTCCCCGCAATGCATCCGCAAATGCAATTTTCACATTCGCGCGCGATAACACGGTAAGCCGGTGTGACGCCACCGTGACAGGGGTTCCTCGAAAAAGAAAAGAAAAAAAAGAAGAGTTTCTTAAACCTTATATCCGGGTTCGAAGATTTAAACGAGATCAATCGATCGGCGAAATCCTAAATTGCATGAAGTACACAGCGCCAAGTGCACTGTCTGCATAGTGCACGTCCAGTGCAATGAACTCCTGCGGCGTGCATTGATAGCGGGAGAGTAAATTCCTAGCATTTTAGTTCTGATAAATACAATTAAGTACCCGATATTACCCTATTCCAATTGGATTTATTTCACCTCTCAACTTAAATTGTTATCGCAGGAAATAAATACTGACGTAGATATGAGGCTTATTTCTTTGTCAACTTTGTATCCGTTGTTCAGGAAAGTGGCGGAAATTGCAGTACAGGTGTAAAGCCGACAGTAAATTGTACACACGAGCTGTACAGAATTCCTTGCGTAATTCTTACTTGGTAGCGGTTAATTACCGTTTCTCTGCTTGCACACAACAGTACAACAACTCTCTCTCTCTCTCTCTCTCTCTCTCTCTCTCTCTCTCTCTCTCTCTCTCTCTCTCTCTCTCTCTCTCTCTCTCTCTCTCTCTCTTACCGTTGGTTTCTCATTCATGCATTCTTCGTGTGTGACGCCACAGCAGGTCCCGGCCTCCGCTAATTAAACTGCAATAGATTGCAATCGCCCCCGCCCTCTCATTTCGATCGTACGCTCCACTCAATGCAACTGAACAGAAGTGCATTCAATTTCACAAGTTAAACTTTCACTACTTCTAAATTACGGATATAATAGACGGACTAATTTTTACTTTAAACGAGGGTAGGTAATACCTCTTATTGGCGAGTGTTGACCGCCCGCTATTCCAGGATTTTTCCCGTGTTTGGAAACCACCCCCTAGTGGAAGGGTTTTGGCCGTATAACTACTCAAGGATCGAACGGAAGAGACATGAAATAAATCTAAAGTTCTATCATCTATAACCTAGGTTCCCAAACTTTTTTTTCTCATGGAATACTTTAAAAATTTTGCTGGTTCCGGTGCAGCTAAATTTCCGCCATATTCCCAAAACTCGACACAAAATGTGAAGATTAGATCTAACTCGACCCCTGGAGGTCCACCTGTACCACTTTGGGAATCGATGATCTATGATATAAAATGGTAAATAAAACCGTTCCCTTTTTATTCTAGCTTCAGTTCTCGATTTAAAGTGTATATTAAATATGTTAACAGTGCCCTTACTGTAATAATTTATATTTGTATAAGAATATGTGCCGTTACCGTACGATCTCTTCACTTGTATGTCCGAATAGCAAGTTGTAGAAAATGATATTAGAAAAGCTCTGCTTCTCTGAAAATATTCAGAAGTTCAGAAGGTGAAATAAGCGAGTGGTGAAAATCAGAAGTTGGATTACCGGCTAAATGGAATTTATAAATTGCATACGAAAAATGTCATGCAGCATTATTGTGCAAAGATTGAGTCTTTTTGATGAAATTCCAAAAATTCTGTCTTCCTGGGTCCGATCGATTTCTGTTATTGCGTTTATCAGACACTTTGTTCGCAGGGGTAGTCTGTTGTAGAAGGCAGAAACGTTTGTGTAATTTTATTTATGTTTAATGAGCCTTCAATAGCCCCTTGGGCAACTGCTCAACATGAAATGGGCTGATTACAGCCGATTAAATTCTGCATTATAAGCATTATCTTATAAACTACTTTCTACTAGTTATAGACAGGTGATTACATAGTGAATGAAAGAAAAATATTTTATATAAGACGTATTAAAATTTATATTTGGACTGTGTATGCAGTTTGTATGAATACGGAATGTAAAATGAATACGGATCGATGCGTATATAGGTCTTTGGGGTAATCCCTCGCCTTGGACAGTTTGTGCGGAGGGCTTAGTCTGTCGAGTGGGCTTCCGAAATGGGATCGGTTTTCAGTGTACGCCTCTCTAAAAAGGATCCGGGACTCCCCTGAGCCCTTTTGTTAGGCGAAATTCCGAATTAAAGTTCTTAACAATTTTTAACGAGGTTTTGCTCGGGCGGACTTTTAAGCATCCGAAATTGTATTCAGTTTTCATAATACCAATTTTTTTCTGGGGGGTGGGGGGTTTTGTTTTTCATTTTTTTTAACTTCGACCTCCCTCTTAAAGGAGTCGTTTCGTGGAGAGGGCGGATATCGAGAAGAAAACTTCGGTCACTTTCCCCAATAGCGGTAAAGCCAAAAGAGCGTATTATTATTTTAGTAGGGAGGAAAAAATAATTCTCTTTTATTAAATTACCCTACTACAACTAGTAGAAAGTGGTTTATAAGATAACGCTTATAATGCCGAATTTAATCAGCCGTAATCAGCCCACTTCAAGTTGAGCAGTTATGTCAGTACGCGTTTGAAGTTATCTGCAGTCAAACTGAAATTGGAACTTAAACCGTCAATTAGGGCTATTGAGGCAATTACTAAAACGGAAGTCGAAATTGACCTTAGCCAAGAAACTCACTGTATACAACGAGGCGTTATTGAAACAGAAAAGGACAAAACGGCTAGAACTGTGGTCGGTCCGAGGATATCTTCGGTTACTCGGTTTTAAAAAAAAGGGGTTTTCAAAAAAGGAATTCCACCCGTTTTACACAGACAACGTGATAACTATAATCGGAGGAATCGCATAAAGCTCGTACTCTTCAGGAGACAAAGGATAAAGGGAATCTCATATGTCCCGCATGTATATATCTACGTATATGTATATATATATATATATATATATATATATATATATATATATATATAAACAGAGGATATATTTGTTGTACATGCGGTAAGTGAATGTAGGCAGTAGTTAGTGTATAGCGGCCTTCGGCTAAAATTAAATGACTCTGAATCATTCATCTCTCTGGCGGTCAGTTGCCGCTTGAGTCACCGACGGAAACAAAAATTGATTTTATATATATATATATATATATATATATATATATATATATATAACTGCGGTCAATCGGGAATGAAAAAGCGCAAAGTCCTGAAGTTTTCCTGAAGAAATATTCAGATACAAAGTGCCGATAAGGAACGGCCTTGAAAGCGACGAGTAAATGTGGAATTCTGGTTCAGAACTTGGACAGGTAAACTGTCAATTACCAAGTACCGGGTAGTTCCAATGTAATTGCATCCTACAACACCGGAACGGTTATTACATTAATTGCTTTATTGGAATGGAAGTTTTTGGAAACCCCCCCCCGTCTAAGTAGGGAACAGAGAGGAGACGTTGACTGTGTACTAATATAATGGAGGCTGGAGAGTCGGTTACCGATCGGGCACTAAGTTACTGACCTGCCTTATCACAACTGAGCCCTTATCAGTCCGACCTTGATAACGCCCCCCCCACCACCAACCCGCACACTCCACAGACCCGCTTTCCCGGTCATTTTCTCCCATTGTGTTTTTCTATTTCGGCCCTTCTTCGGACCAAATTAGCGGAGGGGAATTTTCCCAGTGAACACGGCCCGGTTTTTCACGTATTAGATAAGCCGTCAACAGTTCGGGAGCAAAGCAGAGAAGGTACACATTCTGTACAATGTAAGGTCTCATTATTAAGGTCCGTCCGCACTGTTCTATCCGGTCTTTTAAAATTACGATTTTTTTTTTCCTCGTGGCGGTGGTGGTGTTGGCTGGAGGGGATTTAGAAATTGGGAACGATCCCGCAGGATAATAAAAATTCTCGGGCAGTCGGACCCGAGTTGTTGCTCAATTCGGCCACAAAATGGAAAGCGGACCTCGGAAGAGAGAGAGAGAAAAAAAAACGAAAAATAGACGGGGAATAGAATTAAAAAGGAGAAGAAGACGATGGGCCGATGAGGTTTGTCCCGAGGGAGGAGGGGCGACCTTGGCGGCTCTCCTCCGAGGGGGTTGTTAGGGACCGAAATAAATGGGTGAAATAAAAACCGGGATAGCCAGAAAAAGAGAAAGGCTCTTCGACGAAGGTTCTAAAAGCGAAGAGTTGGGAAAAACGGCCACCACCACCACCACCACCACCACCCCCCCCCTGCCGAGCTGTAGACGCCAAGGTTAGACATCTAAAATGGCGTCACAAGGTGTGTGTTCACACGTGGGGGCCACCTCTCCCCCTCTCTCTCCCCTCTCTCTCTAACCTTTATATAATCCCCCTTAGACCAACCGTCCGCCGTTACACAGGCAAATTGCCGCTTTTATCATCCAAACCGTATTAACTTCAATCTTCACATTCAAATATCACTAGGCGAATTGTCTCCTGATTCGATAATCAATCCCGGTACCAAATCTTGTTGTCAGTTGTAGAGAAAATATTAGTTCCAAAAAAGATTTGACTGGAGCATTATCGAGCCTTTCACTTTTCCCTCGTCGTTTGCCAATTGTCTCGGTGCACTCCGGAAAGAAGTTTCGTTTAAAAAAAAAAAACCATAAAAGTTCGTGCGCTTATAATCGGTTGTCTCCGATTGCGGCCGACAGAGGGCGGGACTTATCGGGCAGAAACGTTCCCGACGGCGTATGCCTTAAGACCCGAATTCGGGTAATCGGGCGGACGAAGTCTTGAACGAAGCGGAAAGTTAGTTGTAATTATAATTCAACCCGGCTTGGCGCACAGTGCGTACACGCTGCTAGCGGGGTTTTGGCGGGTGGCGGTGGGCGGGGGATTGGGGGTTCTTATACCCTTCTGGTCTGTTGTTGTAAACTCCGCTTGTAAACTCCGCCTACAAACAAACTCTGTACACGAGGGCTGACAGAACTTGGACCCAGCGTTAACTCGGCAAGAAGACACTCCCTCTCTGTGGTTTGGACAGCTGGACGAAACTACACAAACTCTATAACGTATTTCATGAGCTATAAAACTCATATAATCGACGGCCTCTTTTTTTTTTTATTATCACAATTGTAAATTAGAATACAGAAATACGTGAAATTTGACACACGAATGTCTCTTCCGACATCAGAACGTGCCTTAGGGACGCCAGAAAGGAAGTGGTCGCGTAATCTAAACATGCAGGAAAAAATAGAAAAAGAAATTAGAAAAACGGTGAAAACCAGTCGGCTTCTTCCGCCGTTATTGTCCACACGTTGCTAGTGCTACTCGAACATCAAGAGTGATAATAAAACAGTTGAATAGAATTCGGAAACAGTTATAGAAAATTATCGGAGAATCATTAATTAATCAATTTTTTTTTTTAACATTTTTTTATTTTTATACAATCAACTACATATAGTTATGGGTACGACTGATGAGTGTTTTCTTCGCACACGAATGTCTCGATAAAAGAGGCCACCCAATGATGGCACTTTTTCCAACATTATTAATCAATAAAGACATTTTTTATCTTCGGTGAAATGTTTCGTTACGCAATTCCCGTTTGACTGAGACCCAACTGTATGCAATTTGCAGTAATATTACAGCACTGACATATATATATATATATATATATATATATATATATATATATATATATATATATATATATATATATATTATTGATAGCAATGAAACAGTTAAAAAAATGCAGACCGTACTGGAGTACATTTCATTTGAAAAGGAGGAAGGTTCGGGGCGGCACGGCGGGTAGGAGGCAGGAGGGAGGATGTGAGTTGTCGACGGGCAAGCGGTGGTCCGGGGGAAGGTTCGGGGCGGCACGGCGGGTAGGAGGCAGGAGGGAGGATGTGAGTTGTCGACGGGCAAGCGGTGGTCCGGGGAAGGTTCGGGGCGGCACGGCGGGTAGGAGGCCGGAGGGAGGATGTGAGTGGTCGACGGGCAAAGCAACGGTCCGGGGGGGGAGGGTTGGGGGCGGCACGGCGGGTAGGAGGCAGGAGGGAGGATGTGAGTTGTCGACGGGCAAGCGGTGGTCCGGGGGAAGGTTCGGGGCGGCACGGCGGGTAGGAGGCAGGAGGGAGGATGTGAGTTGTCGACGGGCAAGCGGTGGTCGTGGGGAAGGTTCGGGGCGGCACGGCGGGTAGGAGGCCGGAGGGAGGATGTGAGTTGTCGACGGGCAAGCAGTGGTCGGGGAAGGTTCAGGGCAGCACGGCGGGTAGGAGAGCAGGAGGAGGATGTGAGTTGTCGACGGGCAAGCGGTGGTCAGGGAAGGTTCAGGGCGGCACGGCGGGTGGGAGCAGGAGGATGTGAGTTGTCGACAGGCAAAAGCGGTGGTCAGGGAAGGTTCGACGGGTAAACGGGGGTCGTGGGGAAGGTTCGGGGCGGCACGGCGGGTAGGAGGCCGGAGGGAGGATGTGAGTGGTCGACGGGTAAACGGGGGTCGGGGGGAAGGTTCGGGGCGGCACGGCGGGTAGGAGGCCGGAGGGAGGATGTGAGTGGTCGACGGGTAAGCAAGGGTGTCGGGGAAGGTTCGGGGCGGCACGGCGGGTAGGAGGCAGGAGGGAGGATGTGAGTGGTCGACGGGTAAGCGGGGGTCGTGGGGAAGGTTCGGGGCGGCACGGCGGGTAGGAGGCCGGAGGGAGGATGTGAGTTGTCGACGGGCAAGCGGTGGTCCGGGGAAGGTTCGGGGCGGCACGGCGGGTAGGAGGGCGGGGGGAGGATGTGAGTTGTCGACGGGCAAGCGGTGGTCGGGGGAAGGTTCGGGGCGGCACGGCGGGTAGGAGGCAGGAGGGAGGATGTGAGTTGTCGACGGGCAAGCGGTGGTCCGGGGGAAGGTTCGGGGCGGCACGGCGGGTAGGAGGCAGGAGGGAGGATGTGAGTTGTCGACGGGCAAGCGGTGGTCCGGGGGAAGGTTCGGGGCGGCACGGCGGGTAGGAGGCAGGAGGGAGGATGTGAGTTGTCGACGGGCAAGCGGTGGTCCGGGGGAAGGTTCGGGGCGGCACGGCGGGTAGGAGGCAGGAGGGAGGATGTGAGTTGTCGACGGGCAAGCGGTGGTCCGGGGGAAGGTTCGGGGCGGCACGGCGGGTAGGAGGCAGGAGGGAGGATGTGAGTTGTCGACGGGCAAGCGGTGGTCCGGGGGAAGGTTCGGGGCGGCACGGCGGGTAGGAGGCAGGAGGGAGGATGTGAGTTGTCGACGGGCAAGCGGTGGTCCGGGGGAAGGTTCGGGGCGGCACGGCGGGTAGGAGGCAGGAGGGAGGATGTGAGTTGTCGACGGGCAAGCGGTGGTCCGGGGGAAGGTTCGGGGCGGCACGGCGGGTAGGAGGCGGAGGGAGGATGTGAGTATGTCGACGGGCAAGTGAGCGGTGGTCCGGGGAAGGTTCAGGGCGGCACGGCGGGTCCGAAACAAGGAGGAGGAGGGAGGATGCAGTTGTCGACGGGCAGCGAGTGGCAGGGAGTCCGAAAGGAAAGGTTCAGGGCGGCACGGCAGGTAGGAGAGCAGGAAGGGAGGATGCAGTTGTCGACGGGCAGCGAGTGGCAGGGAGTCCGAAAGGAAAGGTTCAGGGCGGCACGGCAGGTAGGAGAGCAGGAAGGGAGGATGTGAGTTGTCGACGGGCAAGCGGTGGTCAGGGGAAGTTCAGGGCAACACGGCGGGTGGGGAAGGCAGGAGGGAGGATGTAAGTTGTCGACGGGCAAGCGGTGGTCCAGGAAGGTTCAGGGCGGCAGCAGGTAGGAGAGCAGGAGGAGGATGCAGAGTTGTCGACAGAGCAAAGCAGTGCGTCAAGAAGTTCAAAGCAGCAAGTAGAACAGGAAGGAAGGATGCAAGTTATCGACAGAGCAAGCAGTAGTCAAGAAGGATTCAAAACCTTTGGCAAGCCAAAAGGAAGATATAAATTATCAGCAAACAAGCAGCAAATCAAAACAAATTCAAAACGCTTTGTAAGCCAAGAAGATTCAAAGAAGAAAGAATACAAATTATCAGCTCGACAACAATCAAAAAATTAAAACAACACAACAAATAAGCTCAAAGGAAAAGGAAAGATCTAAATTATCAACAAACAACAGTCTCAAAAAAGATTCAAAACAACTAACAAATAAGTAAGGAAAAAGGAAGAGATATAAATTATCAACAAACAAGCAGTAAAATCAAAAGAAGATTAAAACAAATGGCTCAAAGAAGAATGCAAACAAGCAAATCCAAACAAAATTCAAACACAGCAGCCATCCATGGCAGAAAAAGAAGAGGACAAATTGCGCAAACCGCAAGCAGTCAAAAAAATTAAGACACTTGCCAGCAAAACAGGAAAAAAGAAGAAGTACTCAACACTCGCTCTGAGCCATGCAGTCAAAAAATCCAGAACCACAGTGGAGTAAGGGAGGGGAAGGATCATAGGTTATCGACAAGACAAGCAATAAGTCAAAGGATTCAAGCCAGCAGCAAGGTAAAAACCAAGGGAGGGAGGATATAAGTTATCGACAACAAAGCAGTGGTCAGGGAAGGTTCAGGGCAGCACAGCAGGTAGGAGAGCAGGAGGGAGGATGTAGAGTTATCGACGGCAAGCAGTAGTCCAGGGAAGAGTTCAGGGCAGCAGCAGGTAGGTAGAACAGGAGGAGGATGTAGTTATCGACAGGCAAGCAGTAGTCAAGGAAGAGTTCAGGAGCAACAGGTTCGGAAACGGAAGGAAGGATGCAAGTTGTCGGCAGACAAGCAGTAGATTCGAGAAGTTCAAGGCAGCAGCAAAGCGAGAGAGCAGGAAAGGAGGATGCAGATTATCGGCAACAAGCAGTAGTCAAAGGAAGGTTCAGGGCAACAACCGATCGAAAAACAAGGGAGGATCATAAGTTATCAACAACAAGCAATTAGATCAGGGAAAGGTTAAGGAACAACAACAAATCGAGCTCGGAAGGGGATCTGGTTATCGACAGCTCAAGCAATTAGATCCAAGGAAGAGTTCAAGGAACCACAGCAAATGGGCTCGGAGGAGGATGTAGGTTATCGACAACAAGCAATTAGTCAAGGGAAGAGTTAGAATAGCGGAGGCTCGGAAAGAGGATCTGGAGTTATCAACGACAAAGCAATCAGATCAAGGGAAAGGATTCAGAGCAACACAGCAGGTAGTAGAACAAAAAGGGAGGATCACCTGGAGTTATCGCCGGCTCAAGCAATCGTCAAAGGGATTCAAGGAGCAACAGCAAATGGGCTCTGGGAGGAGGGTCTGGGGATTATCGACAGGCAAGCAGTAGATCAAGGGTTCAGAACCTTGTGGAGTAGGAGGCTCAGGAGGAGGATGTAAGAGTTATCGACAGGCAAGCAGTAGTCCAAGGAAGGTTCAGGAGCAGCACAGCAGGTAGGAGGCAGGAGGAGGATATAGGTTATCGACAGGCAAGCAGTAGTCCAGGAAGAGTTCATGCAGCAGCAGTGCCGAGAGGCAAGGAGGAGAGATGCAAGCTTATCGGCAAGAGCAAAAGCAGTAAGTCAAGGTTCAAGGCTTTAGCAACGGAAGTAAAGGAAGGGAGGAGGAAAGTTGTCGACGGGCAAGCGGTGGTCGAAAGGTTCAGAGCAGCAACGGGGGTAGGAAAACAGGAAAGGGAAGGATGTGAGTTGTCGACGGGCAAGCCAGGGAAAGGTTCAGGGTTGGCAGCAAAATTAAAACGAGGAAAGGAGATGTTGTCGACAGGCAGAGTCAATCAGGGGAAGGTTCAGAACGCACAGCGGTGAGGAAAACAAGGGAGGATAAAGTTGTCGACAGTAAGCGGTGGTCGAGGGAAGGTTCAGGGCGCAGCGGTAGGCAGGAAAGGAGGATGTGAAGTTGTCGACAAAGCGGTGAGTCAGAGGAAGGTTCAGAGCAGCAACGGAAGGCGAGAAAGAGAGGATGTGAGGATGTCGACAAGACAAAGCGGTGGCAGATCAAGGTTCAGGGCAGCACGGCAGGCGAAGGAGGATGTGAGTTGTCGACGGGCAAGCGGTGGTCGAGGGAAAGGTTCAGGGAACGGCGGCAGGTAGGGAGGCAGGAGGGAGGATGTGAGTTGTCGACAGACGAAGCGGTGGTCGAGGAAAGGTTCAGGAGCACGGCGGTAGGAAGCAGGAAGGGAGGATGTGAAGTTGTCGACGGAGGCAAGCGGTGAATCGAAGGTTCGGGGGCAGCGGCGGTAGGAGAGCAGGAGGAGGACGAGTTGTCGACAGCAAAGCGGTGGTCAGGGGAAGGTTCGGGGCGGCAGGTAGAGTAAGGAGGGAGGATGTGAGTTGTCGACGAAAGCGTGGTCAGAAAGGTTCAGGCAACACGGCAGGTGCGGAAGTATAGGAGAGGATGAGTTGTCGACGGGCAAAGCGGTGGTGGTCGAAGGTTCAAAGGGCAGCACGGCGGATGAGGAGAACAGGAGGGAGGATGTGAGTTGTCGACGGGCAAGCGGTGGTGGGGAAGGTTCAGGGCAGCGGCAGGTGAAGGAGGAAGACGAAAGGTTGTCGACGGGCAAACGCGGTGGTCCAGGAAAAGGTTCAGGGCACGGCAGGTGGGAACAGGGAGGGAGGATGTGAGTTGTCGACGGGCAAGCGGTGAGTCAGAGGAAGGTTCAGGGCAGCACGGCAGATAGGAAAAGGGAAAGGGATATGACGGGCAAGCGGTGATCGAGAAAGGTTGAGCAGCAGCAGGTAGAA